>SGPM01000332.1:0-29851 GCA_004802725.1 Antrodiella citrinella
AAGTTTGCCAGGGTCCGATGCCAGCTCAATGGATCTGAATTGCCATGTGCCCTATGTGTGTATCAAGTCAACACGAGAACTAGCATGGTGTAGCAATATCACGTACTGTGCGGGAAGACGCAACTGCTCGCCCAGGTTCGCCCTTCAGGGCATGGTCCCAATCAATCAAGATACCCTCCCCGATATCGTTCAGCATGATATTACTCAGGTTGAGATCACCGTGCAGCCATCTGGCAGTTTGTATACCTGATCGTATGCCAATAATTCAGTGAGGGTATGATTGGAGAAGGATATCGACGTACATTGGACGATGTCGCGTATTACTACCACCAACTCCCTCGAATTCCCGACAGTGCTGAGCGGAAACAGCACCTCCGAGTCTTGAACGCGCCGGCATGTCGTTTACCGAGGCCCTACACTATTCCTATGTGAATCCAGCGTCCTCCGATGACTTGTCGCGTCACCAGAGTGCTTCCCGACGGTGGAGACCAAGACATGGGCCTCAGTGAGCGCGGTGTGCATGTCCAGTTCCGGCGTGCAATATGGCTCGCGTTGTTAAGTTGGTGTTGACATAAGGGGCAAAAAACGAAACATACCAGTTTACAAGGTTCTCTACACTGTGGGTTGTGAAATCTTGAAGTTGGATGAACGGATGTGGTCACTGGAGTGGAACGCGGAGTAATCCGGAATCGGGCCGGTGTATTCCGTGCATTCCGGGGCTCCCTTTCGAACGATTCTAATTTCTATGAGTCTGAGTTGAGTAGTCTGAGGACTCTGAGAGATCTGTACGTTTGAGAGTAGGTGCCCGCACTGCTGTGTGATGACTGACCTATGTAGTATCTACCAAGCCTCGCATCATTCGCCCACGATGCGGTAGGAGTCAAGAAGCCGTTCCTCATTTCTCCTCCTCAGGTTGCCGTACACCATAACCACTGCGAATTTTGACTTCACCAGATGTGTATATACCGCTATACCTGGGTAGAAATCGCGAGCATACTTCATTCAGATTTTCTCATGATTGACATGCTATGTATATGGCAGCCCACATTTCACATGCTCTCAAACACACCAGGACCAATGATCGTATTGGAGCCTGAGCATGCTGCATAACATGAAAGAAATGACAACTTGAATGCATGGGTATAAATACATTAACTTGTAAACGATGTGCGGCAGCAGAATTGAAGAAAGATAATAGACGGAAGAAGACAGAAGATACGCAGACCCTCACTTCTTGGAAGAGCGCCGCACCATACCATGGGAACGACTCGTCGAGCCCTCAGTAGTTGCTCCTGATCCCTGCAGATCACGACGACCACCTCTACGAACAGGAGGGTTGAACACTGGAGCAGGGATGATATCGCTCAAGGTCCTTAGACGCTTCGAGCTGCGACTCTCGTTAGTGCCCATCCCCGCTTCCTCCTCGTCCTCGTCCTGCAAGACACGTTTGCCACTCCGGTTGAGCAGTCTAGTTTCCGATGTTCCGGAAGGCTGTGGGTCATCTGACTGTGTCCCCTCGACGCTGGGCAGTGGATCCACCGACCCTTGCCCAGCAAGTGCCGATGTGCTCGTCACATGCTTTCGAACGAGACCCTGGATGGCTTTATCGTGAGCATGTTCATTCTGAAGCTGGAATCGATCCTGCATAGCATCCGCCCTCGTCCAATTGGTCTTTTTGCTCGCATCTTCGATGACGTTCAAGGCCATGCGACCGGGATCTGCGAGCTGGCCATTGCGGTAATCCACAAAAGCCTGTTCATCCAATATCGTCTCCTCAAAGATGGCGTAATATTTCTTGTGGTGAAGACTGAGCTTCAACATCACGTCGTCCAGCGGGCCACACTTGAATGTGGTGCGCTTGGTAGTGGTGCAGTTGAGGAATGTATGCTTGCCCTCGCCACCCGTGATCGTCGGGACCTCGTCCACCATGGCATAGTCAGATTGGTTGAACATTTTGAGGATAGTCGCGGGAGCGTCACTGTCGAAGTAGTGCAGGGCGGTGAAGAGTAGAACCCAGTAGCATGATTCCAGATCGTCGAGCACATCGTGAGGTTTGTTGGGTTTCATAGCTATCCCGATCGAAAGGAATTGCCACGTTCCCTATGCACAAATCATCATCAGCGGAACTGATTTATCAACATTCAGCAATAACACATACGGTACGAGCGAATGCGGCCTTTCTTTCAGGGTCTATCTTCAGGCCATGGTCCCAGTCATTCAATATGCCTTGTCCAGCTTCGTTCAGCATGATGTTGCCAGCGCTGATGTCACGATGGAGCCAATTTGCCTCGAACGCAGCCCGTATACCTGCTCGGAAAGCGTTTAGTACATGATAATATAGCAAGGGTTGGAATAGTACGTTGACATACATTGTATAGCGTTCTTGATCGACAGCACCAGCTCCTTCGAATTCTTGACAGAACTGAGCGGGTACAACAGTTCTTGCACAATACGTATGTGTTGGTACTTCTGCAACGCAAGTCCGGTGGAACAAACGCCTGGCTTGCCACTCCAATCCTGCGTCACCGTCGTCTGAACAGTGGTCGTGCCGGATTCTGGAACGTCGCCTGCGAGGAGGACAGTGGGGAGATGAGGGACGTTGGCATTTTTGAGTGCGACGTATATGTCCGACTCCGGTACGCGGTCCAGCTCTGCAGGTCTCCAGTAGTCCTTTAGGAATACCAGCTTCTTCTTTTTGAGATCCAGTGCGAGATATGCGCGCGTTGAACGACCCACGGGTGACTCAGGATACGTGAAGGGTCTCTGGATAATGTAAGAACGTGTTGCCTTCTTGCCGTCAAGCGAGAAGCCCGAAACTCTGATCCTCTGCGCAGGTACACTTTTGTCCGTGGCCTTCTTCATGTCTGGAAATTGGCGCTTCTGTGGGTCGTTCAGATGTTTGTCGACGGCAGCGTAAAATCTGGTCTTCTCTTTGGAAGTAGCAAGCTTGACGGTAGGGTCGAAGCCCTTCTTGAGATTTGTGAGCTGCCCGTATCGCAAGAGAAAGTCTGTGAGAAGTTCGGGCTCGGCGATATAGTCGAAGTGTGCGCTGACAATGGAGCCGGCGCGGTCCCAGCGAATGAAGCGAGCGTGTTTGCCGCAAATGAGCAGAGAGAAGATGAAGCCCCGGTGTTGACGAGCTAATTGTGTCACAGCGTAGGAGACGATCTGGCCATGAGTGGACACGGCGTGCTTGTTGGTGGCATCGAGGAGTTTGGTGATATTGTCGTAATTGGTGACGAAGGCATCGTATTCTTCCTTGAGTTTGAACTCGACCCAGAGCTCCAGCTGATGCCAATCGCACGCCCTGATCCTTCCTTCGTCGTCATCGTCATCTTCCTCCAGCTCTTCCTCTTCGTCGTCCTCATTGCCCTCATCCTCCTTCTCCTCGGAGACAACGTCGGGGTCCGTCACTGTCACCAGGGCCTCGTTTTGAATGACGGTATCAGGTTTGATTCCCGCATCTTGGTCAGCATTACGAGATGTATTGAATATTGTGTATCCTTCTGGGAGTAGTTCGTGCTCCTGAATGATCTTGATCTGATAGTGTGTGGTGAGCTACAAGAGTGAATGGAAACAATGCCAATAGACTCACCATTGGATCGTACATGTCTTTCTCAACTTTCGCCTTCATCACCTCATCGTAACGAACTAACTTAAGCTTCTTCTTCGCGGGCACACGTGAAACGACCATTAGTTCCTTCAAGAAGGTGGCCGGCGCGATAGGGCCAACGATACGTCCAGTCATGTCTCGAGCGTACTGTTGTTTGTTCGCTTCGGCGTTAGGCTGAACTGAAGAAAAATGCGCCGCGCCTTGTTTGGAATACTGGTATGGTGAAGTGTCAGTGCGAACAGACGACTCGAGGGGGGGAGATGGAGCCGCCATGTTGGAGGCTGGCCAACAGGACGCGAAAGAGAAAGAGAGAACATACTGGAGATTTGGAGTAGTTTTATATTGTGCCTCTTCGGATAATACTTGGTGGCCAGGTATTACACGAGGCAATGGCGAGGGTATGGCCACAGACTGGAAAATTGGTTATGGTGACAATGGAAGTTGAAACCAAGATGAACTTGCCAAATCAGGCCTCGATCGGCAATTCACCCATTGTTCTCAAGAGCGCATCACTGATCGATTGCCACCGGCCCGGAGTGGCACAGTCGGCTGTTGTTGAGATTTCACTGCTTTCTTGCACTTGTAGACCGCTGTCTCCATTGTTCATGTATGTCAGGAATACCGGTAGATCTCATCTTAGCCTCGTGGAAGACACCAGGGAGAACAATGGTAGACCTGGTTGAGCTTCCTACGAAGGAAGCGCCTCATGAACATTGACCCCGGGCCGGTCCGGAGTGGCACACCGGTATGTGGTATGTGTACCAAGCATGCATGCGTGTCGATGCTTCATCTCGACCTTAGAAGACCTCTATGTGATATGCAATGATGTACGCAGGAACGTCCATCCATATTCTCACTGAATCATGTCGCGATTCGCGAGCAGCAATCACGCAACACCACGGATAACGGATAATTTCTTGTGAAAGATGCGATTTCAAGAGGAATACAGTACAAAGTACAACATGATAGATAACAGCAGCTCGAATATTAACCAAACGTTTGACTCTGCTCGGATGGATCAGAACGTAGTGCGAGACAGGGAGAGGGGAAACACATACCGAACGAGCACTCCGCTGGACTTTCGACAGCCGCCATTCGTCCGGCTTCTCGAACTTGTTGAACAGCGGCTCGATCTTCTCCTGCTTCTTCCGCTTACTGATCTTGTTCGCATCTGCGACCTTGAAGAACTGCGGCGCCACCTCGACGAGCCACTTCGGTTCGATGGATGTCACGTTATGGCAGTACTCCCGCGTCGTTAGGATCAGCTCATGGTAGATACACCATTCTGGATTGCGGTTGAAAAGGGCAGACGAAGGATGGATGTAGACGGGAGTGCCTTCGACGATGGTCTTGTAGCCTTCTTGAGGATCTTTCTTTGCAGCATTCCGGAAGTACCCAGAGCAGATGGCGCGGCGCACCCTGTTGAAGTCCTTTCCAGCGGACAAGATGTCGTGCTTATACCTGTCACGACCTTGAGAACCAGATCTTTCGGAGTCAATCAATCTACTCACCGATCCATGATACCCAGCAGTTGCTTGCGCACATCCTGAGCTCGGCGCATACTCCTCGCTTGGATGAAGTTCTCGTAGCACCACGGGTTGGAAAAGTTACTCGCTTTCCACCCATTGTATACCGTGAGCAGAGTGAGATGGTCACCCTCCGGTTGATGGAACTTCGCCTTCTTGGAGTCGGCCTGTCCTTGCTTCTCTTTGGGTCGGTAGAACACACTCTGCACGGACAGCATAGCAACAACTGACAAGATCTCCTCCGAACAACCAAGGTCGACCGATGCGATCAACATCTTGGCTAGAGGTGGCTCCATAGGGAAGTCGGCCATCTTGCGTCCCAGACGCGTCAAGAGACCTTCGTCATCCAGTGCCGACAGAGCGTACAACGACTCTAGAGCGGTAAGCATAGTCTCTGCCCGTGGAGGGTCCATGAAGTCGAAGCTCAGTAGATCGTTGACACCCATGGCCTTGAGCATCAAGATCGTACTCGACAAGTTCGTCCGTTGGATATCCGGGATGGAATTGGGCAGCATCTCATTCCGGAATGCGGCTTCGGTGTAGAGACGGTAGCACTTTCCGGGACCTGTGCGGCCTGCACGACCTGCGCGCTGCCTAGCCTGTGCTTGAGAGATAGGCATGACGACGAGGGAGTCCATACCTAACTTGGGGTCGTACGCATTCTGTTTCGAGAAACCAGGATCAATGACATAGTAGATTCCGGGGATTGTCAGACTTGTCTCGGCGACGTTGGTAGCTATGACAATTTTGCGTGCACCGGGTGGTGTGGGATCAAACACACGAGATTGGACTTCGGAGGGCAGGGCGGAATAGATGGGAAGAATCAAGAGCTCTGGTACTTTGGGGCCAAGCGCCTTCATACGCTCGTACAGAATCTCGCAAGCCGTGTCGATTTCTTCTTGACCCGTAAGGAAGAGGAGAACATCACCAGGTGGCTCGGACAAGTGGATCTGCATGACGGTGATGAGAGACGCATCGAGGTAGTCCGTCTCCGGCTCTTTCGTGTAGAGCACCTCGACGGGATACGTGCGACCAGGAATCGTGAAAATGGGACACCCGAAAAAGTATTTGGAGAACTTCTCAGCGTCGAGAGTAGCGGACGTGACAATGAGTTTGAGGTCTGGCCTGCGTTTGATTGCCTCTGTGTAATGAGTCAGTTTCCTGCGGTCATTCAGGTAAGAGAACAACTTACTCTTGAGGAGACCAAATAGAACGTCAGTGGCGATGGTACGCTCGTGCGCCTCGTCCAACATGACGACGGAGTATGCACTGACGTCGGGGTCGATGAGACACTCTCGCTGAAGCATACCATCCGTCATGTACTTGATCCTGGTTTCAGGGCTAGTACAGTCCTCGAAACGGATCGTATAGCCAACTTCCTGTCCCAGACGACATCCGACTTCCTCCGCAACACGCTTCGCCACAGACATAGCGGCGACACGACGGGGCTGTGTACAGCCAATCCTGCCTTTGTCGGCAAGACCAGATTCGGCCATGTATTGGACCATCTGCGTGGTCTTTCCGGAGCCGGTATCTCCGACCACAATAAGTACTTGATGCTAGAGAATCAATTGAATGACTGAATTACGCTGAGCGAATGAACACTTACTTGATTGATAGCTTCTAAAAGCTGGTCGCGCAACTTGTAGATAGGAAGGTTCTTGCGCTGATCTTGAATGCTGAGACTGGTGATTTCACCGAAAGTCGTCGCCTTGTTGAACGTCGCATCCTTCCACTTCGGCTGCTCTCCAACCTTTTGCCCACGAAGGTTACCGCGAAGATCTTGAGCGAAAACCTTGTCTGATTCCTTCGACATAGGATCCAACCATGGTGCGCTGAAGTCTCGAGCCTCCGAATCGGCCTGCTCGTTCACTTCTTGTTGACGCATTTCTCGCCGCTCCTTGGCAAGAGACGCTCCAGCGAGAGCAGCCCTGTTCAACGAACCATCAGGAGCTTTCACGATCTTGACGGGACTCAAGTCCAACGTGCGCTTCGTCTGCCCAGACAGGAAAGACGGTTCCTCGTCCCGAACCTCAACATCCAACTCCTCCTCAATTTCGACATGAGCATTCGGATTATGGAGTTCCTCGTCGAGATCGGGATACTCAGACGCGTCAACGATGCCAGAGGCTATGAGCTGTTTGATCTCCCATCGTTCGGGTGAACTCAGTCTCTTGGCAGAGCGGACCGGGGCGTCGTCGAATCCTTTCGAGTTGAGAGGGATGGCATTTGAACCGTGAGCCGCACGCTCTTCCTCCTCGCGAGCAATCTCGGCCTCAGATTTGATGCGCAAGTGGGGAGTAAGGTCGTTGCCGGTGATCTGGTCTACATCCTTCATGGAAAGACTGACTCGAGTCCCAGCCACGCTCATGACTTTGACCTTGACCGTCTGCCCTCGAGTCAATAGGTCTGCAGGAGAGTTGGCACGCGCTCCTTGTTGGATATTGGACACGTGCACCATGCCTAATACAATATTGTCAATTCATGAGAAACTTGTAACTAGTAGACGGAACATACCTTCGACCCGTCCAGCGATACCTTCTAACTGCACAAATGCACCAAAATCCTTCATGCTGTTCACCCGACCCGTGTATATCTTGTACAGCACCGGTCGCTCGTCCACCTGAGGGCGCCCTCCACCATTCCTCCCGCGATACTCGTCCCTTCTATCACCATTTCCCCGACCTCGTGGAGGAGGACTGTGACTGCGACGTCTAGATGACGGAGAGCGAGATCTCCGCTGCCTCTTCGACTCCCGCTGCGCATCCTCCGTCGGCCGTGGCCTGTTCTTCGTCGCCGCTCCCCCTTCAAACTGCGACATCATATCGTCCACCTCCTTCATGAGCACATCCTTCGTGATGCTCGGCGCCCATTCCTGATCCTTCATAGCCAACCCCGGGAACATCCTCCGTTTCCTGTCCGTCTCTTCCACAACCTCTACGCCCGAGGCTTGCCCTTCTTTCGCAGCAGCGGCCTTCTTCTTGTGTTTGGGGTGCATGCTGAGAATGAGGCGGTCCACAGTCTCTATGAACGAATCTGGAAAGCTGGCCCCGACTTCGATGAGCTTCGCCTTGAAATCGGCACGACTTTTGGAGGCTTCATGAAGGGCAATGACGAATTCGGCGAGGGTTTTATCGTTCAGTCCAGTGTGATTTACAATTTCCTGGGTGACTCTTGCCACCAGAGAGAGAAATTCGAGATTGTAGAGGTCGTCATTAGACATGACGAATTCGAAATGTCGAGGCAGGAAGGAAGGCTTGAGCTGTAAGCGCCCTTCGTGACACGAGCAAAACTGGGATTCTCACGCTTTTCCTTACGTGTTCGTGTACAGTCATCACTTGGGATGTCAAAGTGAACGAAATACAGACGTCGTTCACATATTCAATGTATTGAGGTTCAGTTATACAGCACAAACGCAAAAAAGAGAGAGTTAAAGTCTTCTAGTTCCCATCCTTTCTCATCTCAGTGATCCAGACCGTACCTCTACACTCCCAGAACTTCTCTACGCGCAACCCTGACTTATTCGCAAGCTCTGTCCACTCCTCCGGGCTCCTCTCGCGTCCGTTCAGCAATCCCATCATGTTCAAATCCAACTGGTTAATGAACCTGGATGCGGGACCATAGTTCGCGGGAAGTGGCTTGGGCGCAGTGGGGAGGGACGGCCCAGGCGAGGTACACGTCGGGCGCATGACTGCATCTGAGACGAGGATGCGCGAGTTGGGGCCGAGAGCGGGGCGAAGAGCTTTCAGGATCTTGATGCAGTCGTCGTCGGGCCAGTCGTGTCTGTACAGCGTTATGAGAACCACTTCCGATTGAACGCAAGCAGGAGAGGACTTACAAGATGTAACGCAAGGAGTAGACTTTTGCGCCTTTGACGGGCTGCTCGGTGAAGAAATCATGCGGCATGAGGACGGTGCGCTTCGTCTTGATAGCATCGGGCATGTCCCGCGCCCAAACGTCCTCGGCTCGCTTGATCACGGGAGCTCTACGGTCCTGGTTGACGAACTTCAACTTGGGGTAGATCTTTGCCAAGCGGAAAGACAACCCTCCTACAGGTACGAATGAACATCAGAAATGCGTGCAATACCATGTACCATCCGTCACGTACCAACGCCTCCGCCGACGTCGACTATAGTGGCGTTCCCCAGATCCCCCCAAAGATAATCTGAGGAAGGCAGACGTCAATCCAACTGTAACTACGCGGTGACCGAGCGACTCGAGACTGACCGTAGTACAAAGGTGCGCCCAAAATACGTGCACCGCCCATCATAGCGAGTCCAAAAACAGGGAGCTCAGGTCTCGGCTGGGTAGTCCCATCTGGTTGCTTCACAGGCTCCTCGAGCCACTCGAAGAGGTGCGCCTCCGTGTTGAGTCCAGGTTGGAACGCAGCCTCCTTGGAGGACTCGGATTGGCCCTTCACCGGATCCTTCAAAACACTGAGTAGCTTGTCGGACATGGGGTAGTTGACCATAGACCTGTGGCTATCTAAAGTCAATTTCAAACCAACAGAAGAAGAAATGTGGGTGCACGAACAGGAGCATGAAGAACGCGCGCAATGGGTCGTTCTTGACGAGGACCTGACTGACTGTGTTATTCGCGAAGTAATCGTGAGAGACTTCTCTGAATACATGCGCACTGCACAATGCCCGCAAGACACGAGCTACCTAATGGCATGGTTCATTAGAGGTCTCCAGATTGACGACAAGAACAAATACACTCACCAAGCTTGTGCGACTTGATACCAGTACGGAGGCTCAGCTCGTCAATGTGCACGCCCTTCTCGTGGTCCCCTTCGTCCAAAATATCTGCAATCCGGACGTCTCCGGCAACAAAGAGGGCCACAGACTCGAAGAACTGCATCGACAGCTCCATCAAGCGGGTCCCAGGTACCGAAATGAGCTCGGTGCAGACACCCCATAGCACTGAGTGCGGTCTGCCGAGCGTTGTGGAGCTCATGCGACGGGATAGAACTCGCGTCCGACGCCATAGGCGGCCTAGGCGTAGAGTTGTGTTCTTGCTTCTCCCATTCCTGGATGACGCCCTCTACGGATTGATTGAACAGCTGGGCAGCAGCTCGGAGGCGTTGGGTTTTGTCTTGGACAGACTCCATCTGTGCGATGCAAGGGAATTAGGCACCAGCAGCTTATACGTGCCCATTAACTACTGCCATTCTATACCGAGCAACCTGAAACCAGACGCTCCAATATGAACCTGTCTGCGCCAGAAATAATACAGTACGTATAAGATGTCAAGAGTCGGGAGGCGTTGAATGACGACGTACATATTTGTGACGAATCGAGAATGATAGAGGTAGAGGTAGAGAAGAGACTCAGCCTGTCCATTGACATAGATTTCAATGATTTATTTAATTGGAATATTGAGCTACACAGTCAGTTCTTCATAGCACTCAGTCACAGAATAGCAAGACAAATATTAGAGTTGATACTTACAGATACCGAGTCGGACGAGTGAAAGTCCGAGCACTTGGAGGAGAAGTTCAAGTTATTTCAAGTTTGAGTACTTTGAGTCACCGCTCATGACGTACACACAGGCGTCTGTATTAAGTTTTGCTCTCGTCGGTGTCTCTTTTCGTATTCCTTTCCGTACTCATATGTGCTCATTCGTTCAATATTGAACGTTCCTATACCAACTACACAATATCTTCTATCTACATCCAGACGCAAACATGATATTTCACTCATACTACACCACGATCTCATGGGGCTTCTGGCAAGCACGACGGTTCTTCAACCTGTTCATCAGCGTCAATCCCGTCAGTCATTCTTTTCGTATACGTGCATGGTTTGTGCTGACTCGACTGTAGAACATACATGAGGCTTTGAGATACCAAGAGGCCGAGGACAAGCGATATCAGGACTATCCGGACGCGTTCGTTGAGCCAGACGAGTCGTATGTTGAGACGAGCACATACAGTCCTCTGGTGAGTGCATCTATTTTTGTGTGTCTATTTTGTTCTCATGATGTGCGTTATGAATAGACATGTTGCGAGGATCCAGTACCACATGAATCTTTCCCTATATTACACTCGCAGGACACCCTGCCCAAAGTTCTGAGGTCTTGTCGGCAGATGAAGGTCAGTCTTCATTGGTCGTAGACGTCGACTTGTTTGTCGGTTCTGATGTGCACTCTAGTATCGATCTGTCAGCGATGCAGCGGCCGAGCTGAAGAAGGTAGTGTGTCACTTTTGTCAATCATTTGAGCTAATATTCATTCGTGGCAGGCAAAAGAGCGCTGTAACTGGGCAACCGGTACACCTCGTCTACGCAGGACCAAGCGATGCGTATCCTGGCCGATGGTCTCCAACGCCGATGTGTTCAACCAGAACAGCCACGACGCTTCGCTGTCAGACGAATATTTTGAAGACCGTACTGACGTTGTTACCGAAGGTCCCGATCACAGCTCTCACTACGTGACCGCGCCGACCATGACGACACATGAAGAGCAGTCCAGTGGCTATTCTCAATTCGTGACTGCGCGTTCTTCCTTCGAGTGTGGTCTAGATTCCATCGACGAGGACAGCGTCGTGCACTTCTTCAGTCCGCCTCTCTACGTTGCTGCTCACTATGACTCTCAGCCTACCTATGAACCGAAAAACTTCCCTCATTCTTCAGGCTATGGCGACACTTCTTCGCAGACGTCTTCTTCCATCTTGTCCTCAGGTCTCTTATCATACAGACTAAACACTCCGAGACTCCCAATGCCCTCTCTGATGCTAACCTTGCCAACGCCGACAATCCCGACAACACCGGTCTTCGTGCCCCAATCTCCGATCACGATCCCCAAGTATCTACATGCATGCTCAACACCCACCGCCCCTTCTAGTCAACCTTCTAGCCGAATCCTCTCCAGCGCCCCNTCCATCCCGCGCTGCTTCCACTGCGGACTCGCCGAGTTCTCATCCGGAACCCAATGCGCCGACTGCTCCCAACAATGGCTCGCCTGCAAGATCTGGTACCAAGCGCACGATGGCGGGCGGAATCGCTATCTCACGGAACCGTACATCAAGCCCGCGGAGAGCAATGCACGGAGTAGGGCGATCGAAGATGTGCTTGGGGTTGCTGGGGGCAGTCTTGGTCCGCTCGAGCTCGGGCTAGGGATCGAATTCGAGACGGAGACGCCGAGGAAGAGACGGTTTTGGCGGTTCTCAAGGTGGTTGGCGAGTGCACCTGTCCCGGCTGAGGACATGCAAGCGAGCTTCGATTCTGGAAATGATTTAACCTTGGGCTTGAGATCGTCTGGCTTGGGCAACATCTGGGCGAAGACTGCTACGGGGATTGGACGTCTACGAGCTAAGGTTGCTGTGTTTCGGGACACTGTACATGAAGACGATATCTGGGAGAGCCCTGAGCCGGACTACCGTGTACCGCTTCCTGGACGTATACCCTACGCGGAGTCAAGGTTCGTCGAGCATTTGGCAGGGCAATATGGGAGCTTGGTGATTTGTGTGTCATGATAGTGCGGTGGGGTTGTATGTTTGTGTCGAGATCTAACCACATTCCTATCATTAACGGTGTCTATGATTCTCGGTTTGTCGTATGATTGTTCGCAGGACCGGTCTTCTCGGGTGAGAAACGGAGAGACCTAGTACTTTCTGCCACCGCAATGTCAGCGTTTCAACTACTGATACTAGGGCAAGAGTGTACCCTGAAGTACCGACGTTGCGGTGACGCGCTCATGCAGGATATCCAATGTCTTCGATGAGCAAACCCGTGCCAGCTTTGCCCCGCTGGGCTGCCGGAAGCATTCGGATTCAGACCCAGACCTTTGGAACACCGCGAATAATGACTACATGACTCCTCGAGTGGCCCGCCACGATTGCTCAACGGAATCGATGCATTGCTATCCTGGATGAACCTCTGCTGCGACATCGAGGATGAGTACAGTAGATGTAAAAACATGTTGAGGGAATAGCCTGTGCGCGCCTAAGACCGATTGTGGCGGATGCAAATCGCGCGGTTAGACGGATCGCAAGCGCGGCGATTGGCGACTTTGTCAAACGGTATTCACGAGTCACTTACTTATTCTTTCATGGCCATCGACCCATTCATGTACGTTCTCATGGCGGGGGGATGCAGCAAGCAGCAGCGAGGAGGAGAGGGACGGGTAATCTCGGGAACAGCGGGACTGCCCAAAGGGAGAGGATGAAAAGTGGCTTGCAAGTGTACCGTACCACCGTTTCTTCGTCCACTGTCTTGGGTTCTCTTCATCTCTCTTCATGTTCGACAACTCCTCTTCCTCTCGTTCCTCCTTCTTCCCGTCATGTCCCTCGATGCCCTCACGCCCCCGCCCACGTCCCCCGACGCTCAACACCCGGAGCCCGGAACGTCTCGTTTGAGGAAGACCGCCCGACTCGTCGTTCACCACGCCGCAAAACATACCGGCGTCGGGATCGTCTGCGCAGTCGCCTACTTTGACCCGTGAGTAGCCTTGTTGTCATGCTCGAGCAGCGAGCTGATTGTTTTCCATGGTGTAGAGGAAACTGGGGTGTCGATCTCCAGGCTGGGTCGCAGTATGGCTACAAGCTCCTTTTCGTCGTGCTACTAGCAGGCATCTTTGCTGCATTCCTTCAGGTCAGTACAGTATGTCGTTGGTCTATTTGTAGTACTCACATCTATTCTAGGTGCTTGCTTCTCGCCTGGGATGTGTCACAGGCCTCGGTATGTCCTTTCCCAATCCCACATCCTCTATTGGTTCCTAATCCGCCTCTTCAACAGACCTAGCCTCACACTGTCGCCTACTTCTCTACGACCGTCCAAAACACAAAATGTTTTACCGCTGGTTCATGATGTACCCTCTCTACATCCTCTCCGAGATCGCCATCATCAGTACAGATCTCGCAGAGCTCCTGGGTTCCGCCATCGCCCTTTGTCTTCTGTTTCCGACTCTTCCTCTGTGGGCAGGTGTGCTCATTACCGCTTCCGACGTGATCCTACTCTTGGCGCTCCGTGACCCTCTGGGCGGCAAACCGGTCAGGTTGTTCGAACTTCTCATAGCTGGGCTGGTACGTCTTCATTTTTGTCGTGTGGTATCGCGTGCCTTGACTGACGACGTCTGTTTGTAGGTTCTCACAGTACTCATATGCATGATTGTCATCATCTCAAGAGTGAATGTCCAGTGGGGTCCTGCGTTTGATGGCTTCCTTCCCTCGGACTCTCTCTTCAAGCACGGGGCGCTTTATACCTGTACGTATGGCTCCCTACTTCTTGAGCGTCACGTATTCACCCTCCCGTCTTTCAGCTATTGGCATTATCGGCGCTACCGTCATGCCACACAGTCTATTCCTCGGCTCCGCGCTCGCAACACAAGACAGACTAGCGATGAAACCTCTCCCAGAGTCACAGCCAGAAGCTGTCTCCACTGGTCTCACGTCGCACACTTGTGTCACTGAATCCCAGTTCACACTTGATTCCACGACGAAGTCTCCGATTTCAACACATTCATCACCACGTCACAGTACGTTGGTCAGCAGGACGAAGAGGTCGTTCCGGAAGGTCTTTCGAATCATCCCGTTGCGGGAATATGCGGATGAGCCGAAGAATCACAAAGAGAGGGAGAACAACGTTTATGATTTCGTGCGCGCGCATATATACCATGGCATGCTCGATATCGTGATCAGTCTTCTTGGATTCGCTGTCCTTATCAATGCCTTGTGAGTTAATCGGCCGACTACACGCGATTCTTGTGCTTATATTGTATCATTGCAGAATCCTAATCCTTGCAAGTGCGGTGTTCTTCTACGGTTCAGGTAAAGGTTCAGGTTCACCTGCAAGCCTTTTCGACGCACACGCGCTCCTGAAGGACGTCGTAGGCGAAGGTCAGCGCATAGACCTAGCTCACACCTGTCATAGCCATCATGCTCATCTATATGTTACATCAGGTGCAGCGACCTTGTTCGCCATAGCCCTCCTCGCCTCCGGACAGAGCTCCTCGATCATCGCAACAATGGCCGGGCAAACCGTCTCAGAAGGGTTCCTCCGATGGCGCATCTCTGTAAGCCCCTCTCCTCCCCCTCCTTTACCACCCCCATTCACTCTGTCTTCTCGTTGTAGCCTGTGATGCGTCGTCTGATCACGCGCTGCCTCGGGCTGATCCCCTCCATGGCGGTGGCGATCGGGGCGGGGCGGGGCGGCGTCGACACGCTGCTCGTCGCGTCGCAGGTGGTGCTCTCGATCATCCTGCCGTTCATCGTTTTCCCGCTGTTGTGGGTGACGTGTTCGAAGGAGGTTATGAGTGTTAAAAAACCACTTTCACCAAACAGCGATGCTGCTTCTTCTGCTCCCCATCCTGAGTGCACCACACCGCTAGAAATATCATCGCCATCGTCGTCACTGCCGTCGACGCCCTCCGTCCCTGCTAATGCAGCAGACCACGTGTATGACCCAGAACAAAACGCGCAGGAGGAAATCGTGGACTACTCAAACGGGTGGATCTCCACTGCGATTGGGTGGACGATCTGGTTGATCGTGTTGGTCGCGAACGTGTATGCGATTGTCACGTTAGCGATGGGGCAGGGTGGTTGATTGCGTCACAGAGTTATAGTTTGCGACGTTTCTTTCACGGATTCTAGATTCTCTTTGCCGGACACTTCCATGACTGTGATTTTGACGACCTCATGCTATCTATCTTTTTATCTACTTTTTTTGGTTGCTACTAATGCTAATGTAATGTTATATCCGATGTTCGAGATGGCCTTCATTCTGCTCGACAGTGCAAGGCTATCTGGAAGTGAACATGCTGTGATATCATGAGATGCAGAGATGTACGATACATATGCAAGAGACTGGCGTAGTATGCAAGATGCAAGATAGATTTGTCGAGAATGAACAGAGGTACGAAATAACGTCTAGAGCAGCTTCTCCAACGGCGAGATGACAACACCAGGCTACACACAAACCCATTAGCAAAACTGTTCTTTCACTACACAAGAGAACACACACCTTCGTAACGACCCTCGGCAGCGTCCCCCTCTGGAACCCGACCCTCGTATTCCACTCCGTCCCCAATGGCGTCCCCATACTCCGCTCGAATTGCGCCTTACTGGTATACGGGAACGGCAAGTCCTTCACGAGGTACTTCGCCGCTTTCTTGTCCCTCTTTTCAGAGATCATGACGTGGGGTTTTGCGAAGTCAGCGCGGGAGCGCGGGTCGACACCCGCGACTTTTTTGAGGAGGTGCGGTTTGGGAGGGGCCTTGCGTGTGCCGGTGCCGCCCCATGAGCCCTAGAAGACGGGAAGACAGGGTTAGCGTTAAAATCATAGAAACATGAAGGAGAGGGAAGCATACCCAGCCTGGAAGCGTCGTATCAACCTCTTTCGGCGCATCCCCCTGTATCTCCTGTCGCTTGGTCTCTTCGAAGGCCAACTGCACGTTATCGCCCGCAAATGCACGTGCAACGAGATCGCGCTGCTCGAATGCTCTGACGGCTCGCGCTTTGCCTTTGAGCTTAGAGTCGATGTTATGCTCTTGCTCGTCCAGCTCACTGTTTGCGTCTGAGTCGTCTGAGTCGTCGTTGAGCACTTGACTAGCAGCAGCGGTAGGAGTAGAAGCAGCGGAGGCTTTACCCTTTCCTTTTGCCGACTTCTTCTCTTTGGCTGTGGTTGCCGTGGTGGAAGATGACGAAGGACCTGCAGTTTTTGAGCTCGCACCTGCCGCAGTGATGACATCCGCCATCTCAACGTCCACAGCCGCGTCCTCCTTCGCCTTCGCCTTCTGCTCCTCCAGCGTCTGTTTCTTCTTCCTCAGCTTATGTCTCGCTTTCTCCACGCCCTTGCTATCCTTACTGACCATCACCTCATGCTTCCTCTGTACCGCTATCCCACGCACGTCCGGTGCGCCGTCCTCGCTACGGGGGACGAGCCAGGGGTTCGGTATTTCCTCTGCAGGCGTGTAGAGGATGCGTTCCGAGCGAGCTGAGACGGGGGAGGCTACGGCGGAGTTGGGCTGTGCGGGGTCGGACAGGAAGTCTGTGGACTTGAGCGTGACGCTGGATGTGTCCGATGCTAGGGAGTGCTTGGGACGTAATCCACCAAGCTACAATATCAAACCAAACAAACAGAGCACACAAAGATAAACGGAAGGCCGGTCAGCATACGAAATGGACAGCGTTTGAGAATGTGAAGAGACGTACCAGTGCTCCTGGGCGGTAGGTAACACGCCCACCGATCCGTGCAATTTGTGCCTCGCCGTGAGGGCCCGCAGAGTCAGGCGCGTCCTCGTCGCCATCTTCATCTGGTCCCCGGCCGCCCAGTTCCTTGACGAAATCGTCCACCATCTGGTTGGAACGTTGTGCGTCCCGAGCCGTAGCGTCCTTCATGAACTTCATCTTAAAGACGCCCTTGCTTGTTCCTTCTGACAGAGAATCGTTCTCTTGGCGGAGAGTATTGAGCTCATCGAACGCTCTGGCTTTGATCGTCTCGTCGTCTTCGTCGCTATTATCGTCGTCGTCCCCGTTACCGCTCTCCTCGCCACTGTCTTCACCCCGGATTCGCCTCCGGAGCTTCTCCCCTCGATCCAACATCTCCGCGATATCTCTCCTCTGGTCCTCGTTCAGCTCCCCACGGTGCTTCATCGACTGAGCCCATTTACCCGTGTTCTTATGCTTCAACGTCGCCCTTTCCTTCGCCCTCTCCGTCTCCATCTTCAACCTCCCCTCCTCGTCATCCTCGTCCACGCCGTCCTCGCCTTCGCCAAGCTTCGCAGTCAACTTCGCCTTCGCCCTTTTCTGCAGACGGCGGTAGGTCTTGCTCTTAATCTTGGCGACGCGTTTCGCTTTGGCTTCCGCGCGGAACATGAGCTCGCGGGTCTTCGCTAGCTCGGCGCGGCGCTCGGCGACCTCTTCGACGGTGAGATGGTTCATCTTGAGAGACTCTGTTGCGGCAATGTCTTTCTCGCCGCGGAGGTTGGCGGCTGCCATGAGCTTGTCGACTGCGCTTTCCATCTCTGTCGTTGGCTAGAAATTGCATGAGTCGGTGTGGGCACGGTAAAATACATGGGTAAGCATACCTTGAACTTGGCAGCAAGCTGCAGACTCGAAGTCTTCTCAAATGCCGGACCCTGCAGAGGGAAACTTAAGTGTTCGGCCTAAACACGAAGCGACGTCAATATGAAAGTCAATATCAAGACGACGACCGAAGAACAAACCTCCTTGATCCTCTTCATAGTGGCACTCCATTTATCGACTTCCTCCTTGGTCTGATCATACGCAGCTTCACGATCCAAACGTTCCTGAGTACGCGTAGGCAGAGGAGCAGAAAGCGTCTTATGTTTGGAGGAAGTAGAGGTGAGGATCTTGGCCGATTTCTTCAGGGATTGAAGGTTGGCGGACGTCGAAGTGGAGGCGAGAGGTGCCAGAAGATCGTCCAGGTTGAGCTTTGTCGCACCTGAATACACAAATCAGGACATTGTTAGTTTAAATTCTGCGCGGGAGAGACTCTAACGTGCCTATATGCGTGGCGAACTCGTTTTCGACGCCGGACTCTGTACGGTCTTGCAACAGGCGGCGCTTCTGCGGTCGAGCCTCTGCGGCAGGAGCATTCGACACATCCTCCTCATCTTCAGGGAGCTTGCGCTTTTGTCCCGCGTCAAGACTTGTGATGAAGGTCTGTAGGCTGTCAAAGCTAGACGTAGCGTTGTCGTCTTCGTCTTCTGAAGCTGAGATCACGGCGTCCTCCTCGTCCTCGTCCCCGTCTTCACTGCCTTCTTCGTCTTCTTCGTCATCGTCTGCTCCATCTTCAAGTGCGTCGTCCCCCTCTTCCTCTTCGACGCGTCTGTGAGGTGCCTCTTCAATCTTGGCCTTCTTCGCAACCTTACTAGACCCTTCATCCTCACTCAATGCTTCCCCTCTGTCGTCCATAATATCCAAAACATCAATAAACTCGTTCGCATCGCCCTCTTCCTCCTCCTCTTCATCGCTTCCGCCATCTTCACCTTCAGAGGCCGATGACATCTCCTCTTTCTCAGCAGGCATTTCTTCCTCGACTGAGTCTTCATTCAAGTCCACCTCGGCGAAGCGGACACCCTTGACCGGGGTTGCTTTCGTCTTTTTTGACGATGCCTTAGCTTTTGGTTTCTATGATAATGCGTGATCCATGGAATCGATTAATTAGATTAGCACAATGTCCGAACGAAAACATGCATGTAGACGCACCTGTCCTGATGCGAAACCAAAGCCCGCATACCGCTCCTCATCGCTTTCGTCAAAAGCGCCATCCGAGTCAATCTCTTCGTCCTCGTCTTCCCCAATCTCCATATCGTCTTCGAATTCACCAACCAGCCTTGGCTTTCCCTTCCCGCTTGGTCCTCTGCGATCATCTTCATCGTCACTACCACCCCTTCCAGCACCTAGCATCTCATCCTTCTCCAGCAACATCTTCATCTTCCCCCTCCTCTCCTTTTCTTGGTGGTGCTCATACACATCGGAGACACCACGACCTGCAGATTTTTTGGCCTTGAGAGTTTGGCGTTTGGCATAACCGTTCGCGTTGAACACCTTGTTGTCTTTGACCTGCGTTTTCCGGGGTCTACCAGAGTTTTGCGGCCGTACCATTGTGAAAATGCTGGAAGTGGGTCGTGAACAGGGTATAATGCCTGTATGTTCTAATGAACAGGATGAAAAGACGCCACATTCCTGTAGCCGTGAAATTGCTACGTTATCACGTAAATATGATTCGATCATCGTCAAGCGCCTCTGCGGTTATTTTCAACTCGAACTTGAACTTGTTCAGGCTCATCATGCTCATCGTTCACTCCCTCCAAGTCACTCAAATATATGGTCGTCAAATTCCATTCATGACATTTTTAGCATGGATGGAAGCTTTCTTACCGTTCAAATTCTTGATCTCAGCGGCTGTCCGAAGAAGTCTCTTCACGCGTCCGGTCTTCATGATCTTCATGTCTGAAAGTGGACTCAGACGGACATTCAACGTACTGCAATGCAGCATCATGAAGTGGTACGTTTGGATATCTTGCGCTCGATAAGATGCTGATGGTCACCTATCTCCAACAGTGTTCTTCGGGAAAAGATTGTATATGCCGTAGTTTTGTTGTGAGCTTCGTTCTCAGGACAAGGCGACCGTGGCACCCCCGAAACTTCCATTGGCCGATTTCTCAACGACGATGGGTCATATGCCATCCGGTGCTCACTTACTCCATGATGCTCTCGACATGCAGAGGCAGCCGCAGGATATCGGCATTCCGTGTCTGCCGTGTATTTAGGCCGCAGCGTTGGCTATCGCTAGAGTTTGTTTAACTCAGCCCCAGATCTTCCGAATCTCTTGTAGTACCTCGCCGAAACGTCTCAGTTAGATATGTCTACAGACTCTCATCCGCACTTTGACCCCAAGAACATGCCGTTCAGGAGGCTCGGGTCTAGTGGCTTAAGAGTGCCTGTGTTTTCGCTTGGGGGATGTCAGTTCCTGTTCTGAGACGAACCTTCTGAACACCTTGGACTGATAGCATTTGTCTTACTATGGGTAGGGCTCACTTTGGGCGCGACAGTACAAGGAGATCCTGTCAAGGTATGTATTCCACTCCGGTCATTCGTGTGTTTTCTCACTTCGTTTTGGTAGGAAATAATCAAGACTGCGTTTGACAATGGCATCAATATGTACCTGCCGTGCCTATGCTTCCGAACAGATCACCGTATATTAACCACACTGCTAGGTTTGATACAGCAGAAGCTTATGCGAAGGGGAACTCTGAGATCGAGATGCACGTCTTCTCGCACCCATCTATCGTCTTCTTATGTGCTGACATATGACAAAAACAAGGGGCCGGGTCATTAAAGAGTTGAATTTACGACGCACAGATCTTGTGATTTCCACAAAGTTGTTCTGGGGTCTTCGCAATGGTCCAAACGACGGTGGCCTGTCCAGAAAACAGTATGTGCACGTTCCAAGGCACCATCTTGAAGGGTTCACTCATTATGTGACTTGTCTCTAGCATCATTGAAGGTACTCAAGAAGCATTGCAGCGTCTGCAACTCGACTATGTCGACATTTTGTTCGCACACCGCTGTGATCCCACCGGTAAGTGCAGCGTATCTTGATTCTACGGCACCGCTCACCCATACTGGATTAATTAGTCCCGATGGAAGAAATCGTCCGTGCGTTCAATTTCGTCATAGAGAAGGGCTGGGTGGGTTCCCTTGTCACCTAGACCTGAAAATGAGCACTGACCGAGGGCGCAGGCTTTCTATTGGGCAACATCCGAATGGACAGCGCTTCAGATTGAAGAGGCTCACCGTATGTCATGGCCCTCGTGCGTGGGTGAATGTGCGGTACTAATCTGAACCATGCCGCAGACGTGGCCACGAAGTTGGGTCTGATAGCACCCGTTGCAGAACAATGCATGCATAATATGATCTCGAGAGAACGGCCCGAGAAGGAGTATGAGTAAGCAAACTCTAGTGTGTCCTACCCCCGCGACATGCTATAACTCATTTCGTTCAAAATCGTTGCATCAGACCGTTGTACAAGAGATATGATCTTGGCACTACGGTCTATTCCGCTTTGGCGGGCGGTTTCCTCACTGGAAAGGTATGTGTCTTGAAGGACTTCGCTTCGTAATTCGTGACTGATCTCTCTTCAGTATAACAGTGGTATTCCCGAAGACTCCCGCTTCAAGATACATCCTAACATATACGGAGCCAAGGCGGCCAGCCTGACTACTGCTGAAGGCTTGAAAGAGATAGCTAAGATCAAAGCTCTTACAGAAATTGCAGAAAATGGTTTGTACCGCTTCAAAGCAATGGAATCCAGCACCGCTCATATTACTTCGTTCATCAAGAGCTGGGATGTTCAATGTCCGCTTTGGCCCTTGCCTGGGTCGCCAAATTCCCGACTACGAGCACCGTCATATTGGGAGCCACTAAACCTGAACAAATTTTAGAGAATCTGAAAGCGCTGGAGGTCATTCCCAAACTGACTCCCGACATCTTAGAAAGGATCGAACAGACCCTTGATAACAAGCCTGCGCCTCCGGTAAGGATGCATCTTGTTCTCACTGTCAATTATCCTTACCTACACGATGATCTCGCAGCCGACATACGGCAGATACCCCCTCGACAAGTCTGGCAGGCGGTGAAGCATCACTCGACAAGATCTATTCTCAAGGTACTACGATTTGGCGACCGTGAATTGCAAATGATCTTTGTGGCGTTCACTTGGGTAGTTGTGGGCGCATGTAGACTAGACCTGGAGCGTTTCCGATTTACTTCCACTTTTGAATGCAAACGAGTTTCCTAAGAGTGTAGTGAGAGGTTCCGAGTATGCGCAGTTGAAAGATGTGGGAGTCTTGCTCTCACACTTCTGTTTCGTTCAGTGCGCCAAAAAGCGATCATGCATATGCCTCATTTGGTACCGTGGGTTGTTCCCTCCCATCCACTATATGACGACTTTTGCAGCATGAACATCGAACTTTATGGTATATATCGTCTTTGGCGTCGTCAACTTTGTCCCTTCGGGGGCTTACGGCAAACACTAGCCGCGGCGGCAAGGCCAACGAGGGAAATGAATTCCCGTCTTTCCTGAAGATATGACAGCCTATCATTTGATCTGTTCTCTTTGTCTACTGCCTCGTTGACTCTCTGCTTTCTCTGCGACTTTGTCGTGTATTGTCAGGAGCGAATGCACTGCTGTATTCGAGTGCCAGCCTACGAACACTGACGATTTCTGGCGGCACTGGGTTACACGTCACACGTTCGTACACATGGTCCGAGTCATTGTCAAAGCACAAAGCTGATCTTTACATTCTTCCAGCCCTCAAAACCTCAAAACCTCAACATGTCCGACTTCAACCTCGTGGAACCCAATGGATGGGAATACGACTTGCAATCTGTTCGTGTGGTCTTATCCTAATGGTCATATTTTGATGCATCCTCATGCTAACCTTGGTACTTATGCATAGGTCTATTCTGCCTATCTAGGACATTTTCAGCTACACAACATACCTTGGTACCTCCTGTATATCTCATCCATCTGGAAATTTATTGACACCGTGTTTCATAGGTATGACCGAACATGGGGCGTAGTCTTCGAGACGTTCAACGAGTTCCTGACGTTCTCGTGGCCGGTCATCACCGTTACAGACAGTGTCACTGGCAGAGCGCACATCGTGACACGTCTCACGACTATCGGTGCTTTCATCAAGATGATCAAGACCAGGTACGACTGTTCTTGCAGATAAATGCAATCTCACACTTAATAGCATAGTGCAACTAAGTTATGATCTCCTGCAGGTTCGGAGAAACCCTACCCATGGTCGACAACATATTGAGAGTTCGTCCCTTTGAAACATCACAACGCCACCTCCGTACCATCACGGATGATGGTCAGTACAAGAAGGTCTACTCTAGTCTGCCTGCTATTGCTCTTGCAGCCCTGAAAGCACGTGTACGAGCCGGCGACCCAGCAGCTATCCGCGAGCTATGGGAATCTAAAGACAAGACCTTCTTTGCAATCGACTTCGAGTGGTCGGAACGTAATGCATCGTCTTGTTTGGAATGGGGATACGCTGCCGCGCGATGTGGTCATCTAGATGGGTTAGTGTCACGTATTGCTGATTTGATCTGTTCCAAATCCTCAGTGCCATCGTTTTCGACAGGAATGGGATCTGGCCTCCTGATCCAGAGCCAAATTATAGGTAACTCTCAATTCAGGCAGGACTATCCGAACTCATTGATTCAATCGAACATCTTGAACCCGTATAGGCGAGGACACTACATTGTGACTGAATACGCGGACAAGGTTCATAACAAACATCGACCTAACTTTCCTTGGGCAGTACGTCCGTCCTACGTTCAATTACATCGCTGCTTACTGAATACCGATGGTCTGTGACAGTACGCTGTGAGACTTCTCATATTTTTGGTGTCGCGTGAGCATTGCAATCGCTGATACTCGGTACTATTCCTGCGACTCGGACAGTTCGGTGACAGTCAGCAAATCCCTAAGAGCAAAGTGCCTCAGATCCTGCAAGCAATCCTGAGGTATGATAAATTCACCTCGCTTGGGGCGTTATGGCTCACGTTGAGATCCGTGTACAGCAGCATGACCAGTCCAGACATCGAGACCATTCCAAACGTACTGGTTCTAGTAGGACATGGTATCAGCGGAGATATACACATGATCGAACAAATGAAAATCAGTGAGCGTCCTCTTATGTTTCGAAAAGAAAACATCTGTTGACCCGCGATTCCCGCAGAACTTCCTCACAATGTGTTAGTCATCGATACGTCCGTCTACGAGAGAGTCCAATTCAATAGTGGTGTGCGAGGACCTATGAAAGATCCTTCGGGTCAGCCCCGGTCTAAGGGCTCCACATTATCCTTGACGAATCTACTCGTGTCGCTCGGCGTCGATATCCAATGTCAGATGCACAACTCAGGAAACGACGCTTTCATGACCCTGCTGGCTCTGCAGCTCCTTCTGGACCCGCACCGTACCAAGATTCCGTCCACCCGAGGTCGTCCCATGCAGCCCAACATGGTGATACCTCGTACGGCCAGCAGGAGTCCCGGTCCAAGTATTCCTATGGTGTCGGTCTCCACATCCATGCCCGGAATGTCAATACCGGCGTTCAGCGGTATGTTCTCCCCTGTTCCGCATCCAGGCTTTCATTCGCCGGCCAATGTGTCTCCCGATCCCGATATCTACCGGACGAGCGGGTACTACTCAATTATGCCACCGCCAGGCAGCATGAACGAGCGGCAGCGCACTGGAAGTGGCTTGTCTCCAAGACCAGGCTTGCTAGATGATCGGCGGCGAACCGTATCTGATCAAGAAGTCGCCTTGCGCCTTGGTGGATTGAGGTTGGGCTAGATGTGCTTGAAGGACGGAATGTGGCTTCAAACTTTTAGGGTGGTGGTGTGATGGAGGAGAAATGGACTCTATGCATACGGATCTCTCTTTACGCTTTCATCGTGTACAACTTCATAGCCTGGTGTATACCTCATGGACATTTCAGTGTCAATCAGACCAAGATCTTCTGCAACGACTCATCTCACATGACCAAGAAACAGGAGAACAGCGCGCATCTGATCTATACAGTAGAGTCGCCCACCACATAACTTAAACAACGGAGTAATTATCAACTGCGATGCTGGCATCTTCCGAGAACACGACCTCCTCGCCATTGTCCACTCGCGTGACCGCGGCCAAGCTCACACCAGCCATGCTGCCTTGACCCACGAAGTTGACTTTGACAGGGAAGAAAGCGCCGGGGTCGTCGCCTCCGACCGAGAACTCCAAAGTACCTGACCGCTCGTCCGCATCGACACGACCCACAGTCCAGTCGAGGGAGTGGCTAGATGGGTTCAGCGCCCAGTCGCCGGTATGGGAAGATACAGTTGGGTAAGAGCCCGCGCTATTGAATCGCAAATGAATTTCATATAAACATTGGACGTCAACGAAGCTCGTTCGCGGGAGAAAAGTGGAAGAACATACGGCAGTGGAATGGAAATAACAAGATCATGCAAGATCATACCCTCGTGTTCAAGCTCATACTCAATGTTCACATCACATGTGCCATCGTTGGAGGGCGTAGGCCAGCAGTTGACTACGGCGATCAGGAAGTAAGGTCAGTAGAGTATTCGAACTGCACCACGAACCACTCGGTCAACTTACTTGACAGGGGTACGTAAGTCTCGTCTTTCCCGGAGTACCGCCATTTCAACACAGCGAGCGACTGGCCAACGGGGAAACCGCGCGAAGGATCCTTCAAAGCGATCACTCGATCCTTGTTCGAGGCAAATTTCCCTACGTTCGGATGTTGTTTGTACTGGAGTTCAGGCCCGAATGTCGTGGAAGGCTCGGCCAACACCAACTTGACACGGGCGAGGGAAGCATCAGTGATTTGCAGATTCATGTCACCTTTCAGCTCCAAGTTGTTCAGTCCTCCCTCGCGGACGAGCTCTAAGGACAAGTTCTCCCGGACGACGGCATGTACACTGTGCACAAGGTAAACGAGAGTCAGAACATCATACTAAGTACACACGACGGACTGAATTGCTCACCTTTCAGCAGTGACGGCTGGCAAGCTGCCTCTAACATCTTTCGGCACTGCGGGTGGCTCAGGCGTGCCTGATGGAGAAGGGGGTACGGACATATCCTCGGAGAGCAACGCTTCTCCCCCAAGAGCGTCCAACAACTCGGACTGTTTGCTCTTCTTGCTGCCCAATTTCATACCGCCGCTTTTGAAAGCCGGGGGACGCAGGGAAGAGGGGGCAGGCGAGGCGGTGCGTGCGGGAGTTGTAGGTGTGTCGAACCGCTGTTGTGGGACGGCTTGGTACCCTGATATTCCGCCGCCGAGGTAGCTTCCAGGTCCACCAGACGGTTGTCCAGACGCAGTCCGGCGTTGCTGCTCCCGACGCTGCATCTCGAGTTGTTTGGCACGACGTTTGAGCTCCTCCTTCGCCTCGGCTTCTTTGTTCTATGCATGGCCTCAATACCAATTAACAGCAAGTCCACAGGCATCACTCACTCGTGCAATGATCTCCTGGATCTTCTCTTCATGACTCTCCATCTCCAGGTTATTCCGGACCTGCATCATGTTGATTTGCTCCCTGTACCCCAAGCTCACAATCTCGTCGAACGCTTCCAGCAACTCGAACGCATTTCTCGTGATCTCCCTCTGCTCTGCGCTCCTGCACATATCCGACACGACCCTCGCAAAGAGATGTAATGTCTCGATGTCTTGCAAGATATTGGACCCTTTGTTCGTAATCAGAAGTATGTAGAGATCCTCCAATGGTTGGTAGACGTAACGGACATCGACCGTCTCTACCGATGTGTGCTGGGTGTTTGTAGGGATGACCTTGGTGAACGAAGCGAGCAATGACTCAATGCGGGCTCGCGACATGTCCCGGAACTGACGAGAGATCACGGCTATTGAAACACATAAGAAGGGGCATTCAAACAAGTTCTGACAGACATACGTTTTCCAGCTTTCGTGCATATTGAAGCAGCAAGAACGACCTGAGATACCTCAGCTAACAATACATACAGACCATCTCCACAACCCTCACCATCGTGAACAGAGCTCAGGGTTACGTTGATTTTGATTTCAAGACACTCCCAGAGGGCGTGAGTAGACGAATCTGAAAGTAGGAGGTAGATTGAAGTGTATAAACCTGGATTCTGCAGAGTCGCAGTTGGCGTCTAATTCACGCGACGTGTCCATCAAACCCTAACCCTATTTTGAGCTCAACATGCCATCTTTCTAGAACTCCTGAAGCAAATTGACGGAGAATATTATGTACAGGTTGCTCAACAGATGCCGTACAGGATTCGAGACTGGAAGCAGATGTTCCTTTCCATTTGTTCTCAATATGTTGAATGTCGACCCAGCTTGCAAGATGCATATGACCGCCTTTAGGCTTTTCAACTCGGAGGGCCGTTCAGGAAGTTCGTCGTCTAGAACGCCTGATCTGATTGGTAGCAAATAACTTCGTCAGCCACGCGAGTGGTCAATTGGCATGAAGCGGTCCGCTTTGAAATCACGGATCAGTAGATGCTCGGAGGGCATGTGTAGATACACACCTCTTGCGAGAAGGTTTCAAGTCAGACGACTGCCTTATTTTGAGCTACTTGTCGACTTGTTTTAGACTGGTGCGGTTTAACCTCATACACCATGACATGAATGTCGAAGCAAGTACCTTCTGGAACACCATCATACAATCATTATGCTGTTGGGACGGTCAGTACATAAGAAGTCAGCGAACAGCTGATCTAGTCGCTTCGCCTGTTAACCAACCTGCAACCGAAGACGAAGAATCTGTTGTGCAGACCTTGTGCCCATGTTGTAGGGTGGTCTGGAAAATCAGATAAGATTGCGGATGCAGAAACACCGTCAAGAAGTAGAACGTACACATCTAGTTTCTCCGGTTTCTTCGCTGGAAAGTGCTATATGTATGTTGCAATCAACATGTTTGTGTCTTATAGAGGAAAAGGAGATCGACGCACTTGTGGTAGTGATGTTCAACGATCGGACCACAAAAACCCAACTGGGACGCAATGTCCGAGGGCTGCGTTCAGTATATCGCCGAATTGGCCTAGATGGGAGTCTCGCGATGTGGTTCGGCGATTGCGGTTGCTGGTCAACCGAAGTTTTGAGCAGCGTAAATGTAATCGAGGCTTTGCTTACCATCTCTTGACCAATGTCTCAACTGGACACCACGTACAAGTCCTTCGGTGTGTCTTCAACACACGTTCCGATTAAACTCTTCTTGAAGTCGGGTTCAAATGGTCAGCCCTTGGCATCGTACGATGGGTAAGCAAGTACATCAACGAGACTAAACCCAGTCGTTCCAAGAACTCGTTCGTGCCTTCGACGTTCAAGCAGGTCAGAATGTTGATGAAAAGTACTTCAGAGAACGTACTGTTTTGTTCATATGCCTTTGTAGCTTGGGCCAGACCACGACGCCCAGGTCACTCTGGCAAAAGCTCCGCTGAGTTCCTTCAGAACGCGTTCCCTATACAGATGTCACGTTGTCAATGTGAACGAACAATTCCGCTCTAAGTTCTCAGCCCGACCTACAATTCATCGGCGAGTTCCTTGACATGAATCCCTACATCATCAAACCTTGCATCTCTGATGAATGTGAACGTTCGAAGATCCGTACACATGTAGGACAAAAACTGCATACGTGTTGATGTTTTTTCAGGAGGCGACAACAATTGTTGTTTGTTGGACAGGTCAACGAACCCACTGATCTTCAGGAACATGAGGACGGTGTACAACCTTGATTGGATCTTTTGTCCAAGAGTGAGTACTGTCAAATGTCAGCCTTTGCCACATAAAACATCCGTGACTTCCCGGACCGAACACCACAGCTTCTAGGTGAGAAGCAGCTGAGCATCGTCCGACCTAAATGGCGCACACTTTGATGCTGTTTGCACGATGAGGGATATCGTACGAGCACAAATTGACTGCGTGTAGTCAGGGAAGTAAGTACACTGTGAGATGTTTTCCACGTATGGCTTGCGCTGCTCAATGCAATCGCGCAGCTCGTTCGACAGATATCATCAAACCGATTTACAGCCTATGTACTTGGAAAGCACCGTCAGGCTAATCCAGAGTTGATCAAGTTCAAAGACGGACTTACTGGTCACACAGTTGGACGGCATTCAAGTCACTTACGGACCTGGGTCGGTAGATTCCGAGTAGTACACCGCGCTCTTTGACGATGAATGTGACCGCTGACGAAACTGAATTTGACTTCACGAGACGGTAAAATGTGAGCTCAAGCCAGCGACATGATGGTGTGTAGTGGGTAGGGGCAACCCTCCGCTCGGAAAGCCCCGAAACCGTCCTGAGCGTCTACCTCACATATAGCATCGTAGGTGGTAGGTACATGTAGCGACTTGCACAACCCTCTCAAAAGCTCGGATTTCCATGAAACCAAACGTTTTCGTATTTCTCGAGAGAATGTTAAGGTTAGAATCACTGTCACCCGAAATCGTGAGTGATTTGGCGCGTGTACATACCCCCGTATATACCTGACTTGCGCGATCAGACACCACAGCCCTTGGTTGGCTCACCTCCACCGACTCGAGATGATTTGACGATCACGCTCGAGCCATTGCGCTTGCAGAAGAAGGTGATAGAGCTGGCGAAGAGTAGGGATGCGTTGCGAAAGAGATTACTTAGGTCTCAAACGCGGGCAGCAACCAGTACGACCAAGGTAGCCGTGCTA
>SGPM01000333.1:0-29813 GCA_004802725.1 Antrodiella citrinella
AAATGGTATATGCAGTGTACAACTTGATAACCTCGATATTTCTCAAATATTATTACCCTTATAAACGACGGACTCGTATCCCATCGTTATGGTATCAGCCAACACGCATCAACTCCTCCAGTATCCCCCTCAGCCGGAGGTATTCGTCCTTGTCGCGACTTCAGAAACAAATACATGCATTCTGTGAAGAATACGCACCTCGGCTTCTTTGATCCTTCTTTCGGCGTCCACAAGATAATGGCTCTGTGCGCCCTCTTCTTCAATGCAGCCCTGGACTGATTTCAGGCCAGCCTCCATCCGTGCTTCCTGAAGCTATGAGAAGTATTGCATGAGCTTCAATTGGGTTGAGTTGGAGGCACTGGCATTTGCTAGTCTTACCTTCAGTGCAGCGTAAACATCGCGAGCACCACTTCCGGAGCGTTTGAAGAACAAGATGCGTTGTGTAAGTTTATTGATCGTATCCTCCTGATCGCGAATCATGGCCTTCTTCTTCAGAAATATATCCTAACATGTTGTTAGGACCAAATGTTCATGTACTCCAGCTTCAATTGATGCCACTCACTTCCTCCCTCTGAAGGTTATCGTACGCCCGTTTCAGATCATCTTCCATGGAGTCAGATGTATCGCCCATCAGGACAAAAAGGGCTGCTTGAATGAAGGGATTGAGATAGTCGAAGTGACACTGGAAACACTGGTCGTTGGATAGAGAGATGCTTTCAATGCCCGGCTGCTTTTGACTTTATTACCGCATACTCGGCATTACACTATATTGATGGATGATCGGGCGCCCAGGCTGTTAATATTCCGACGAGAGACGTTGCGGTTCTGAACAGGGGACGGACGTGTTCGGTTCAAAAAGATGCATACCGCATAGTGCACCATAGTAATAGAATGAATTTACACTGAATGATCATTTTGCTGCGCATCTCGACTACTAAAGGATAGTGAGTTGTGGTATGACAGAGGCGTGTCAAAATGCGTACCTCTGGCATTCTGAAGACAACCGCCACCTGAGGGGTCAACTTCCACAGAGCAATATGGGAGACGATCCATCCGTGTTCGATAGACTCTGGAGTATTTGAGAGATCGGCGGAGACCAGCTTCGCTTCCATGCGCAAACACCAAAAGCGCTTGTAGTCGTTCTGGGGAGAATCAGGAGGCCTTGGGATCCATCTCCGTACGGTATAGAAGATATTCCCGTTGCGACCCTCAATCTTCTCAATCTTGGCCGGCACCCATTCTTCGTCCACCCGTCCTGCAGGTCTGAAGCAGATATTTGCGTTCCCCTCTCCTGGTACTTCAGCCCTCGTGGTCGTGTAGAAGCCTTTCACGCCTGGGACTCGCGTGTGTTGGACAATGTTTCCTCCGTCATCCTCCAAAGCCATCATGTCGCCGCTTGTCTCGTGAGAGAAGTCATACGCCTTGTCCAGAAGATCGCGGCATATCTTCAGCAACGGCGGACAATCCGGCCGGAGAAGCCACCGTCTGAATAAGGCAGCTTTATTGAAGGAGTGAAGCAGAGTGCCCTCAAATTGACCTGGGTGGATGCTCGTTATAAAACTTGTGTCATGAATACGGGCCTACATACCTGTCTTATGATTGATCGGGATCCTGCGCAGTTTCCCAATTAGACGTTCTGATGCAAAACACGACGCGTTGCGAACACCGCTGAAGTGCTCGATATTGTCGTAAATGTGGAACGCGAGATGATGACTGGGAACGAGGACACCAGGGAAGTTGGAATTGAGACCGCGAATGTGGAGACCAAGGAATTCCCGGTATTCATCTCTATCCTTGCGAGTCAGTGTCTTTTGCATCATGATCGTAGATGCACCTGATAGATACATAGACGTCTCCAATACAGAAGACATCTGCTGTGCGTTATCAGCGGCTATAGGAGAGCCTTCGTCCCAAAGACTGAGTAAAGCCAGTGGCATGTAAAGCATATACAGCGTACGCCAGTTGTCGGCTTTGGGTGTTCCTGCGCTTGGAAGACCGAAATCTTGACTGAGCTTGGTCACCCAAGAAGGCACAACGGCGTCGCGAATGGCGACATGAAGACGCCCAAGTACGCCTGCGGAGTCGATGGGGGTCCAAGGCAATATCTTTGGGTTCTGGGATGCGCGCTATGAGGATCGTATGAGTACTACTGTTCACATAACGTGAACAATGAACCACAAACCCAGGTGACCAGCTGAGCTACACAAGCGTCTTTTCCAGGCTCTAAAGGCACCCTGTTGACGTCGTAACAAACGTACAACAGCGAGTTCTCAGAACATTTTTTGAGTTTCGAGCCAAGTTTCTTGGTGACGGGCGCGTATAGATATCGGTGAGCCCTCCCAATATCGGCGCATGCCCTCGAATTCAGCTTCCCCAACATGTTCAGCATGGCATTCTGACGATCCTCGGTGCTCATCGAGTAGGATAACCCGTCCGCATGCATTAACGGTGGCGGCCGTGCCCACGGCGCACCAGGACGGTCGGTATTCATCGGCGTGAAATGCGGCCATACAAAAGCGTCGACGTCGAGTATCCCGGCCGTGCGCTGCTCATGCTTCGTCAAGATATTTCATTGGTGGTAGGCAATATGTGACGACTCACCCAATTAACCAAAGCTCTGGCCATAGCTTCCTTGGTAATGTCAGATTTTGCAGGTATGCCCCTCGCCGCGCAAGCTTCAAAAGTCGTATCCGGCAGCAACATTAGGTCTATGCAAATGTAGACCAGTATATACCACGTGAAAGTCAGGATCTTCTTCGAAAATGCATTCAATCTGTCGCCGACCGGATGCTTGACAGAGAGCTGGAAGCGAAGATCCAGAAGATCATCCGGAGATCCGGGTTCGTTGACGTCGCTGATGCGGTCTTTCAGCTTGAGAAGAAGAGACTCACGCTGCGCTGCAACATCTTCTCGTAGATGACTCCACTGCAGCACAGCGAAGGGGTCCTCGTTGTTGTCTGGAGAGCTGACGCAATTTTTGATCGACAAAGGGGAGGGAGGCAGTGTGAAGTCATAGTAATGTGCGATGAGAACTTTCTTGTCCTTCTTGTCCTTCTTGTCCTGCTTGTCCTTGTCCTTATTGAAGGCATTAGCGAGACGAAGAGCATCTACGAATAAGCAACGCTCCACCCTCTGGAGGGTGTGCATAGGGTCTTCGAGAATCTGCAGCGAAGGCAGGAAATAAGGGAGTATCCAGAATCCGGAATCCCGAGTGCCATAGTCTGCTTGCACCTTCTGGCGTTCCGTCCTCGTGACAGCGCTTCGCCACTTGGCAGCACCCTCCTTCAGAAGTACGTCGTCCACCTTTCCCCAATCCTTATAATTTGTACGCCATAGATGACTTTTGTTCCAGAGACTGCATGTGTAGCAGAACCAGTGAGACCCGACGTCTAGAAGGCCAGAAAAAGGTCGGGCAGCTTTGAAGTCCATGACGCCAGCAGCAAACGCAACCCGGTGCGTCCTTTCGTAGTGTTTGATACCGTTGGCCTGATCTAGGCTACTAGCAAAGACTTGTACCCCGCGCGTGTAACCTACTTCCATGTCGGCCAGAAGTGGTCGAAGGTATTGACAATGCTCGGCTTTCTTAGCATTCGGCTCATCAGGACCCTGAATGATTCCTGCAATATAGGTGTGCGCTGGATCGTTTCTTATACCCAACGGAAGGTTAAGGCAGACCATGGAGATGACACCGGTGGAGGCATGTTTCCCTCCAATCTTATTACCTTCCACGTTGAAGAAATCGGCACTGAATACGAAGAACCAGCGACCCTCAGCTCCGCGATCTGCAACGAACAGTTTCCCGTCCGGGTCCTTGATATGTTGATAAAAATCTCCATCCCAGGTATGGTTCCTATCGTCGGCACCTTCTGGAACATTGTCAACTGCGTTGCAGAAGGAATCACCGTATTGCTCGATCCCTGGTTGGGCGATGAATCGTCCGAACCAATCAAAGAATGGGTGGTATTCGAATGTTTCGATAGGCGTGCCGTCATCTTCGACTAAGGGTGTGTTGCATGGAACAGGTCCTCGTTTGTCGCTCCAATCAAAAATTTCGGTGCACGTAGTGGGGAAGGAGGCACCTTTCACGGTGTATTCAGTACAACAGGCGAGTCGCGGTCATGTAAGAACGCACCTTCGGCACCATCTGGATATGTGGATTCATAGGTATGCGAGCACCGCTGACATACGGCATATGTTCTGGTCGGTACATCAAGGTTGAAGCGCTTCTCCAAGGTTCCCATGTCGACGCACATCTCGTCCAGCGCTTCCTTTTGTAAGGCGTTGGGACCACCATTCAAGAGCGTGAGCGACAGTCCGTATATCTTTAGAATTTTGAGATTCAATATTGAACCCCTTCGACCAACCCGGCTAAAGATGCGATTGGCGAGAGCGAGTGTGTAAGCGATCTGTGTGGGCGTGTGGGCTTTGCTCGCGGGATTAAGAAAGGAGGAACCTGAGAGGAAAACACGAGTGAGTCGGGGATCATGGCTCGAAAGAGCTGCTAGAACCGTACTGTTGTTTATCTTGATTGGAAGAGAGTCTGGCCATTTTTCGTGGCACAACCGCAGGGACTGTAGAAGTTTTCGTAGGAGCTCCCTCGACCTGCTCACTGCGTTGGTAGCCTCTGTTCGCGAAATCCGATTCAATTCAGCGGATATGAATTGAGAGGTATGTTCCACTTCCTCTAGAGCTGATTGGAGACAACCAGGAGGATCATCGTCAGAAAGGTCATCAAGCGTCTTCGTCAAGCGTTCCAATTCCTTTTCGGCAGCTTGTGCTGAAGCTATCGCACGGTATGTTGCCTCGTGAAAAAAAGTAGGAGCTACGGCAGGATTTGATGTTGTAGACCCTTCCCCCATAGGCGCGGTAGCATGCGGTGCGGCTGAGCTGATACGTGCCTATAGACAAGATCAGCGGTGTACTAGGTAAGTGAACGTGTATGTGTATATCCTACAATTTCCTCCATAACGCTTTGATGGAACTTCTCGACAGCTGTGTCATCCAGCAATCGAAATTCTGCACCGTCTCTTCCCAAGACAACGCTTGCCATGACGTCGAGATCAGCATCTAGATCATCCAAGGAAGCACGATCATTGGCAGAAGATGCCGTATCGACCAATGGCCCTGTATGCAGCACAGATGGACCCTGCGAAGGACCAGCAGAGGATCCAGGTATCCGGGAGGGAGACGACAAAGCCTTGGCCCGAGCTTCCTCTACTGCTCGAACCAGTCCATCGTGCAAAGGTGAAGCCCATGCGTGGTTAGGCCCGCCGCCAGTTGATCGAGGAGCCTCTGAGGTACTAGCGGCTGAGTGGTCAGCACGCCGAGTTTTGACAGCTTGCAGAAGAGAATCAGCTGGCGCTTTTCGTTTTTTGGACATGGCGAGGTATACTATATGGAACTTGGAAGAGCGCGCCCAACGGCGGGGCCCCCTAGGCCTCCCCTCATCTGAGGCGCTTATGGACACAACTCATAGGCTATCGCCGATCATAAGTAGCTCTGGCCATTGACAACACTCATATTATGGGGAAATGCGTTGAAGTCTACATGGCATCATTGCGTACTCAACAATCATATGTACTCATTTCAAATCACGTCTTGCAATCTACTGGACACCCGTGCGTCCGCCGGCCAACGGGCAGCCTAGCACAGATACATCCTGTGCCGTACTTGAATCAATCTAATACCGTGGTTTCTTTGAAAGACGTCCTGCTTCCATGTCCTCGCCAAGGTCTTGATCAATGGTGCTCACCTCCGTCTGAGCTGACTGACTGACATCGTGGGTCTACCAAGTAGGGTGAGTATAGTCCAGGGGTACCGGTCAACTTGATCGCTTAGTTACCTTTGCAGAGTCAGATTCGACAACGTCAGAGCGTTTGCGCTTGAGGTTCATATTACCGATCATCTATTGTTACGTTAGTGTGTTGTACTCAAACAGTTAATGGATGTGCTTACGAGGCCGTCTTCATCTTGAATTCCGACTATCCTGAGTGCCTGTGACGCTTGACGGATAGTCACCTCAAGACGGTCTTTCTCCATCGTAAGACGGTCTTGGTCCTCGCTCATGTGCGCAATCAGGGCCTGGGAGATGTCTGTTAGATGTACAGCGAGAGGTGACAAAACATGGGCCTTCACGTACGTCTGAGTTCTCGCAGCTAACAAGCAAAGTCTGGGACATTATCCATTGCTCTTCAAATTTATAGTCACAGGACTTCGCATGGGCTTCAGAGCGATCAAGTCTGGCCTGCTTGGCCAACGAAGCCTGAGCAATCAAGATTCATACCGAATTATTGACTTGGGACTTACTTGAAGTCCTGCATTAAACTGCTTCGCCTCTTCCAATGAAGCCTACGTGTTATGCGTCAGGTGTCGTGCGGATGGAGACAGGTAGAGTAACGCCTACCTCAAGACGATATTTGTCCTCAAGGGAGTCCTTGTCCTTCACGGTCTGCGTGCTTATGTCAGGCGTGTTTGTGAGAAATGTAAACTCATGTGACGTACTTCGGCTTCCTTGCAACGACGAAGCAAGACTTCGACATCGTGCTCCAAGAGACTATTCTTAATGCTCAATACGTTTGCTTCGATACACGTCTCGCGAGCAATCTGTAATTGCTCCTGCTTACTGTCAGGCGCGGTGCGGATGATGAGACAGATGGGATTACGCCTACCTCAAGGCAGTCTTTGTCCTTCATCGTCTGCTTCAATATGATCTGAGTGCTACTGTCAGGTGTGTCAACGAAGAATGTGAACTGATGTGACGTACTTCAGCTTCCTCGCGACGACGTTCGGCTTCCTCGCAACGACGATGCAAGACTTGGGCATTGTCCACCATCTTGACGTGCGAGGCATCCAACTGAGTAAATGCATCCTGAGCAACCCGTATTCGCTTCTGCTGTGAGATGACGCTTACCTCATTTCGATGTTGCCGCAACAAGTCCTGAGTGACACTACATCAGGTATATAGAAGAAAGAAGTAAAATCAAGAAGGTACTTCGGTATATAAAGAGACTCCGTCAGATTTATGCTGTTCAGCGACGCGAAGAAGCTTCTGTAATAATTCGATGTGAGCCACTACTCCACTGGCATGAGAGGCCCATGATCTTAGTAAGTCGCTCACCTCCAAGGCGACTACTGTCATTGTCAAACTTTGGCACGAAGCACAGTCTTTAGGACCGGATACAGTGGACATGGTAGATGATTGGGAAGAGAAGTGGTGGAGGGAAAGAAAAAGGCGGAAGGCCATGATTGCCATCTATAAAGAGCTTTCGGAGTGGCTCAGAACGCGTGTTGATCTGGACCTTTGCCCTATGACTTCCCGAGTGCGGACAACTCATACGTAGTATGTCTGAGTAGTGATGTGCCAACTGTGGTTTTGCTACCATAGTTAGGGACCCAGCACCGTCTGCTTGTGCGAAGAAGAGTCCCAGCAAATTTGAAGTCGGTGCGCATATGAACCTCGTCCCGGGCGGCACCGAACTGTCGTCCCACAACAACGTAGACCTGGTCTGGGCAATGAGTACTGAGTGATCATTCAGTAGTTGTGAAAGCAAAAACTAGCTGCCGCCTATGAAGCGATGAGAGAGAGAGAGAGAGAGATGTAGCGCTTACACTTCGCACCGCCTGAACTCGCGCACCTATCTTCCTCTAGGAATAACTATCCAATTATCCGTAAAATATATGAAGGTGCATAGGCAGAAAGGATTTTGATGAGAAAAATAGTTCATTTGTGAATCCGCCTGCGACCCTCCGACACTAACACAGCTTCCACCCAGGTACTAGAGTAAATCTGAGGCCGTGAAGATATGCTGCTTCTTTGCAGGACGGGTGGCTTCCTCTTGATCAAGTGTACTTACCTCCGTCGGAGCAGACTGGCCGACATTGTGGGTCTAACAAGTATGGGGTGAGTACAGTCCACGGGTGAACTTGATAACAAGCTTACTTCTGAAGAGCCGTCGTCCGATCGTTTGCGCTTGAGGTTGAATGAGTTTCCGATGGCCTAGTAGGGGCATGTGAGTGCGTTGTAAGGACATTAAATGGCTGACGTGCTTACTTCAAAATGGAACTCATCCTGAAGTCCGAGCCTCGTAAGTGCCCCGGATATAGAGCGACGGAGGCTGTCCTACAACGTGTGGGTCATGTCTCAGCATGTCGACTCGCGTTTGCTAGTTTGATATTGCATGACACTCACCTCACGACTCTCTTTGTCTTTCGCCGTCTGCTTAACGAAAGCCTGCCAAACAACACATGTAAGGGTAAGGTCTATGATCAAGAACGACGAACAACGAGACGTACTTCGAGCTTCGTACAGCGATTAATCAACGACTGAGCCAGCTTCCATTGGTCAAGGTATTTGCGCTCGAAAGCTTGCATCTGGACTTGGGTCTCATGGGATTTGGTCTGCCACGGGAGATACAATAAAGCGTGAGCATTCTTTCTTCGCAATTACTCGTACTCAGGACGTACCTCAAGGTCGTACTTATCCTTCATAGTCTGCTTGAACAATGCCTGGACAATACCGTGAATTTTATGAAGGAGAGCAATGAGTTGAAAGACGTACTTCGGATGTTTGGGCGCGAGCCAGAGATACCTGAGACTCCTTGAATTGGAAATCGAATTTGCGCTCAGAAGCTTGGATCTGGCCTTGAGCTTCGTGAAGTTTGTTCTGCAAGATATTAATTAGAGGACGTGTAAGCCTTTACTTGAGACTGACCTCAAGGTCGTATTTCTGTTTGATTGTCTGCTTGAACAAAGCCTAGATACTTACTGTCAGACATGCGAATGAAAGCAGTGAATTCGTCGACGTACCTCAGCTTTTTCGCAACGAGCAAGCAGGCCTTGCGACTCCTTAGAACGAGCAACGAACTCGCCCTCCAACGCTTGTATCTTGAGTTGAGTGTGTTGAACAGCCTGTAATGCTGGAGGTCAGTCAGGATCCAAGGCAGAAGATTGATAGTACGCACCTCTAGGTTTGCCCACTGCTTTTCAATACTCTGTATCTTTGTCAGAACATAGGTACAAGCATGAGCGAGAAGACGTACGTTTTGAAGTTCAATAGATTGGCAGCGTTCGGCATCGATGAGCTGCTGGAGCTGCTTTGTAGATGTGTGGAGGCTGACAACGCGCTCGTCGCGAGATGCACAATACTTCTGAAGAAATTATCCGTGAGCCACTGGCAATGCAGACGTTTCATCGTACTGTTCAACATACCTTCAGAGCGCACAATTCCATAGTCAGGTCTGCGCAAGAAGCGCAATCATCAGGAGCCGTGAATACAGTGTTCATGGTGGGTTGAGAAAATGGGATTGGAGGAATACAGGAAAGGACGGAAGACTATGATTGCAGCTTATAAAGGGCTTTCGCAGTGGCTCAAACCGCGTGTTGATCTGGATCTTGCCCGATTCGAGGACGGTCCATGTTCTCATGTTACGACCGCGCGCTGCCTGTACAAGATGAGAAAGGTCAGAATTAGCTTATGTACGGTGGGACTAAGACCAGGTCGTACGGGAACGTCAGCTGAGAGACCTCTGGGGAAGGCGTTGTAGGCAGTCCGATGACCAGACTTAGATCAATACGCACATTGGGGTTTTACTGCTACTTACCTGAGCTACTCATTGCCGTCCATATTTGTGGATGCGAGACTGTAGTCGAGGACTCGAAATTTGGGGCTTGTTGGGGCTTGAAGCTTCAGGAACTTGAACGAGGTCAGTCAAGTTTGCAGCGTCGATCCAGCAGCGACCTGACCAGTATTTAGGCGCCGCATATTGCCCACTGACATCAATGGATAGTCGCAGAAGGTCGCAGAGCCAAAAGCAAGAGGCGCCCTCTTTTTCTTGAGAAGGGATATATGTTACATAGAGTATCATGCATCATGCACACATGACATGAGACTGGAATTACATTGAAACAAACTCATCTATGTACGAGAAAAAAAATCTTGAAGACGCGGATACAGACACCACCCAGCGTCCCAGCGACGCTTTCCCTCCTCATCTGCCGCACGCTTTTCAGCAGCAGTCTGACACCGCTTCTTCTCACCTTTCTCCGGCTTTACCCCACCATTCAGATGAGCCTCTTGAGTCATATGACCCTGCCGCACCCAACGGAAAAGACCACCCGCGGAATAGAAAATCATTGACTGACGAGTGCTGTCCTTGTCAGTGTGCGCCATCGGGATGCTCTCATGATGAATGGTAGCAGATGGGAAGAGAAAAACATCCCCGGCACCAAGCTCGACAATCATCTTCGGTTCGTGGAGGACGATGTGGGCCGAACGACGGGGGTTGAAATCTCCGAAGGGCAGAATGGCGCACAATCCAAACACCAGGTCTTGAAGATCAAGATGACTGATAGCAAGGCTCTGCGTGGCTAGGTTGAGGGACTGGGCGGCGAAGGGACTCCCCGGAAAGAACATGTTGATAACCATATCTTCCGCAGCAAGACGTTGTTGTGTGACGGTGTACAGAAGTGCGATCTTTGGGAAAAACGTATTCAAGACCTCTGACAACCAAATATGAGTGCACATACGAAGACTACAAAAAGCAAAACCTACGGACAACGTGGGCAACAAGTCGACGAACGGCCGGCGAGGCCGCAAATTCATCAAGGAGCTTGCGATTGACGTCACTGTACTGGATCTTGAGATCGTCAGGCTCTGTCTGACCGCCGCCGTGGGACAGGCCAAACGAGATGCACGGGAAGTCTCCACGATGATGTTTGTGGAACTTCTTGTGGTCCTTGAAGCTGTCCTTAATTTTGAGAACAAGCGCGCTGGCTTCCGCTACAGCCTGATCGTACGCCTCAGGGTTGTTCTGTGGTCGAGCAGCGCGGACAGCGTATACGATGCCGTTGCGGTCGGTGAACAAGACAGCTTCTCTATATAAATCGGCAACTGAGGTTAAGTGACAAGGGAGATACAGCAGATGGACGTACCTGGGATCACCGCGGGCGACATACGTATATCCGAGAACCAGCAAATCCGGTACCTTCGGGTTCACCTGGGGGTCTATATCACCGAACAGTGGCTTGCCTTGTTGCGGACCATTGACACCTTCCGGCGGGGGAGCATTCTTCCTTTCCTTGGAGATGAAGGCGGTAGTGGTGTGATGAAGTACATGCGTGTCAATGTTCGTTTCAGCAACCTTGGTGTTCGCAAAAATCCGATCCGTGACATTCTGCGAGAGAGGATTCCAATCGGTCCCAAACTCACGATCGTCAGGATGAGGAACATATGTCTTTCGAAAGGCAATGGTCTCATTCAGCCAACCGGCGTCCCGTGCCTGCAAGTTGGCATTGCGAGTCTTCTTCTTCTTCTTTGGAGGTTCAAGGATGAGTGAGTCGCAGGAAGGCGGCGTCAATGAGGAGTTGAGCGTAGTAACCAATGGTGTAGACAATAGAGTGGATGGTGATGCGAACGACGTAGCAGACATAGCAGACGAGGAGGAGGACGGCGTGGACGAGGAAGCGGGCAGAGGGGACGAGGAAGCGGGCAGCGGGGACGAGGAGGCAGGCAGCGTGGACCCGGCGGGTGAAGCGTTCGAGTGCTTGCGTTTCCGCTTCTTGCCCTTCGATTTACTGCGCTTGACAGGAAGACCCGCCGCCGCATCGCCGTTGTCGTGCGTATCGGTGATGGTGTCAGAAGACAACGTAGTCATACCTGCCGACGTCCAGCCGAAAATGGGGCCAAGAACACTGGCGCATTTCGCCCAGAGCGAAGCTGAGAGCGGCTCACGCTGTGAATAGATTATGAGCAAGAGTGTAGTAGAACAGACAGGTATATCACTACTCACGTCTCTCTCCGAAAGAGGTTCAAGCTCCGTCACGGCGGCTCCTCCACTAGCGGCTTTCAACGCCGACTTTGAATCTTGACCGGCGAGAAGTGTCGACTGGCCTGTCGCAGCGAAATCAAATGTCTGAGAATTGAATACGACACTTCCGACCTGAAGATTCACTTGTTAGACCAGAAACCTTTGAACGTAAGGAGGAACTGACCATGTTGAGTTATTGGGTTTATTGGGTTGGAAAATGCTGCGGTGGAGTACAATCACTACAAGAGTCAATGCAGAGCCGAATTTTGACAAGCTGAAATAGCGCAAGTATTCGGATGCAGACACCAAGTATGATGAACAGACCTGCGCACTGGGGACGCCCAAATGGACGGCGTACGTGGGTGGACGGGTGAAGCGTCGAAGGGGTGAATTTTTTCCGATGAGAGGGGAGAGGCACTAATATATGAGACTGAGCTGACCCGCCCCTAGTGCGCACCACGGGTCGGCAATACCCGCGCGGGTCACGGGTACGGGTACGGGTTGCCAAATCGGGACCCGCGGACCCGCCGAATTTTGGCGGGTACAGCAGTAAATCATGAATTCCTCCCCCAATTCTCATCGGATTGGGGCAGGGAAGGGCTCATTTTGTTCGCCTTTCGAATCGGTACCCGTACGTATGCTTTATTCCGTTACGCATTCGGTATTGTATGTGCTACAAGGTTACGCGATCCGGCGCCAATAAGCGCCAGCCGCACGATGGCTTAATAGCACTACCCATCATCCCTTTTCGCAAATTTGAGTATATACGGTTTGTTCTATACATCAATGCGATCATTTTGACATAGTTTCCGTAACATAAGACCGAGTTTGGGATGAGAACCAGCCCATCGCAACTTCGGCGCTTATAAGCGCCGGTGTGCGCGATGATGTGGCATCCCTTTTAGCAGTAACGCAACGGTTTGAGACCGTTAAAAGGGTGAAACAGATACTTATTCATGTACTCTACATTATTTATATACTACATTCATCAAAACATATCTATTGTGGCTGCTATTCAATGTTGGCACCGACGATTTGAAAATAAGCGCCCTAACGCCGAGATACCCGTACCCGTGACCCGGGTACGGGTTTTTGCCGGGTACGGGTACGGGTCAGGGTCGTGACACCCGGGGGTATACCCGTGGTGTGCACTAGGCGGGAGCGAGTCGGGCGAGNGCTAGTGNGAGGGAATGGAGTGGGGGATCTATTGGCGAGAGAAGGTGGTGGAATGGGAATTGGTGGNGGAGATGGNGCNGGGGATGGCTCAAGCTGNTCAACCTCTTCTTCCNTAGGTNCTTCTGGGACTGTGCGATAGGACAGTTCAGATGACGATCGTCTAGGTGGCGTCGGGGCCCTATGAGCGGGATGTTCCATAAGGTCGTATGGAGTAGGGTATGCGAGGGTAAGGAGGCCAGTGTTTGGATTTCTGACGCTGCCCATAGGTATCATGGGAACTGGGGCGACAAGAGGAGGGGTAGGCGAGCGAGGGACATAAGGAGGAGGAGGTGGTTGTGGGATAGTGAANGGGTCGAAGTCGTTTTCAGGTCTGGGAAAGAATTCCAAACCGACCTGTCGATCTATGTCGAGTATACCATCGATGATGTTCCCCATGGCTCTGTTTGCCCCTTCCCTCATCCTGTCTATGTCTCTCTCCATCTCTACTCTTTCCGCCTCCTGTCTGTCCAGAATATCTAGTGCGTCACGAAGAGTATTGCGCAATGGCTCGGCGATGTCGCGCTGACGGAAGAGTATGGCCCGCTGGTGGATTAGGCCCACATGGATGTCATGAAAAGTGTTGTATGCATGGTGAAGAGGGGTGAACGATGAGGAATGGGAATTGTGAGCATTGAGAAGGGCGCGTTGCTGGTCGGTGAAGTCCGATGCGATAGTATCAAGAGCGATATGTATGTTTGCCCTGCGACGGCGCATGTCGGCGGCGAAATAGTGTGCGCTGTTGTTGGCAGACATGATGTTTGGTGACGAAGAGGAATGTGGGGAAAATAAGTTTGAATGTGAGCGAATGCGTGTTTCGAAAGTGGGCAACTGTTCGATGAGATTTTGGGAAGACATTCGCTTTCCTTTATACGGTATTTGAACGCCGGATTGCTCGGGAAGACGTGGGTATCACCCAACCGGGTATTGGGATATGATAGAATGGATGGTCCTTGTGGAATATGCTAGGGGGAGCCGGGGCTGCGTAGGCCATAGCCATTTCCCGAAATAGGGTTATTCGTTCCATGCTAGTTCCATCTAGTTGATCCCAGTTTTCCGATACGTCTTCTCCTACGTAATGGTCTTCCCACATATCGTATGTTCGGATACTGTTCCTGATATCCGCTCTTGTCCAGCCATAGGTGCTAGCCCAATTCGTGACGGGTTCATCCCACTGAATGTTCACAGGTTCGTCCCACGGAGTGATAATAGGTTCTCCCCATCCATCTTCTTCATCTGGTGTCCTCCGTCCATCAGCTTGTTCTTCATCAACTAGTGAGTTTCGTCTTTCTCCGGTGTTCTTCATGTTTCGGTTACGGTTAAAGAAGAGATAAATAAAGATCAGGATAATAGCATTTTGGGTTGTATGGGAACTGGTGATGATGACGAGAATAACGAGGCTGATAATACTTGGTTCCATATTGATCGGATGTCGGATGTTCCTCATATGCGATGCGTCTTTTTATATCCTTCTATCTGTTCTTTCGCATTGCCTAGATGAGCCATCGGTTCCCATGTGTTGTGCGACGTGGGGAAATCTTTCCATTTGATCAAGTATTGCTGCTTTCCTCGCAATTTCCGATAATTGAGAATTGTTTCGACTTCCCATTCTTCTTCACCATCCACTATGTCAGGTGGCGGCATTAGGAAATTGGGACCGTGTGTGTCGTTTTCTCGATACGGAGTTAAGAGAGATGCATGGAACACGTCATGGATCTTCCACATTGGAGGAAGTTTAAGCCGATATGTAAGGGGTCCGAGGACTTCGGTGATGATAAATGGACCTTGACGTTTGGGCGCAAGCTTCTTATGATCTGTGATGAATCGGAGGTTCCTTGATTCTAACCACATCTTTTCTCCTTTGATGAATGGTTTGAAGCCGCGTGTGATCCTTTCTGTCATCTTTTGTCGGGCTAATTCATGTGCTGCATTCGCTTCTTCTCTGGCCTTCTTTAATTCCGATAGTCTGGTTTCTACGGTTGGGGAATTGGAAGCAGAGAACGCAGTGGGAAAGCCTCGGGGGTTGTAGCCCATCATGAGGAAGAATGGTGACTCATTTCGTTCCGCTGCCTTCCTTTGATTGTGCGAGAATTCCATGGTAGTGATGTGCTTGCTCCAATCCTCTGGATGATTAGCGCAAAATATGCGAAGATAGGCTTCTATCTCTGGATTCATGCGTTCTGCTCCTCCGTCTGTCTGTGGGTGATATGCAGTGCTCATGGTGGATTTGATTCCAAGCTTCTTTGTTAGTTCTTATAACACATGAGATGCGAATTGGGTTCCTCGGTCCGAGATGATTTGTGACATAAGTCCGAATCTCTTGTAGACAGCGTCGAAAAGTAGGTCAGCGGTGATGCACCGGACGGGCTCCTAAGCGCGGGAGAACACACCCAACAATGGGAGAACTCCTGGCAGAGGGGTACCACGTAAGGGCGTTTGGGGAGGAGTCGTAGAGGTAGGCCGAGGTACTCGAACGTAGAAAGGAGTGTAAGGGAGAGGCCCGAAATAGGTCCGAGAATGTCCGATGAGGGTCCGATGGGGGTCCGAGGGGGTCCGGGAGGGTCCAAGATCCGCGCTAGTGGCTCTGGCGAAGTCCGAGATATGAAACTCGGACTTCCCGCGTAGGCAAGGGGATGGCCTCGGAGGGATCGGACCGTGTTCGAAGGGTAAAACGCGACGAGGGGAACGAGGGAAACGCAGTAGAAAACGCAGGAAACACAAGAAACGCAGTAAAAACGCAGTAAACGCAGGGAACGCAATAGAAGGTGAACGTAGCAATGGGGGACGCAATAGAAAGGTGAACGCAATAAAACGGAAACGTACGCAGTAGTCCCGGGACCGCACGCAAGTGCTTCTGACTTCTCCGAGTAAGTGGGGGAAAAGGGGCGGAGATCTCTTGTGTTTTGCTACAGTACATGATCGTGCTACTTATAGGCCTCGGAAACACCCGAAACACACTCGAAAATAGGTACGGAAGCGTCCGACGAAAGTCCGGAGATGTCCGAGTTTCGTCAAAACTCGAACCGGGACATCGCAAGAGGGGTTGGGGTGAAAGGGTAGAAGGAAATAGAAGAAGTCCGACGCATCGTAGAATCGAATAGAAAGGGTCCGACGTATCGTAGAATCGACTCGAAGAGGTCCGACGCATCGTAAAGCCCGAATCGAAACATCGCAAGAAGAACTATAGGGAATGAGTAGAAGGGAGTAGAAGAAGTCCGATGCACCGTAGAATCGAATCGAAGGGGTCCAATGCACCGTAGAATCGTATAGGAAGGGTCCGATGTATCGTAGAATCGACTCGAAGAGGTCCGAAGTGCCGCGGAATAATGCTAAAATGGTCTCCTATGGGCGTATCCGGTACCAGCGAGCCGTGGGTCTCATCAACGTGATAGTACTATACAAATGGACAATACTGGCAGACGAGGTGAGCCGGGGATGCAAGCCTGGGACGACTGGCGATGCAGGTGAAAGGCAATTTGGTATAGACAATGAGGGATGTGGGAAGAGGTGACACGAGCGAGAGGCAACATAAGAGGGCGAGACTGGACGAGGTGCAATGCAGGCAAGAGATAACAAGTGAAAGGCGATGCAAGTGAGGGGCAACACAGATGAGTCACGATGTGAGAGAAGCTGTGAAGGGTGTCGTGGGCGAGAGCCAACAGCCATGAACGAGAAGCGATGTGGGCGAAACGACGGCAACACGTACAAGACGGTAACGCGAACAAGAGGGCAGCGCGAGCGGTCGACATTGAACGTGGGGCCATCGTGTGCGCAGGGAGGTGACACGGCATAATCAAGAGCGACACTAACTATGTGATAGTCCTATGCAGACGAAGAAATGATGAGTAGAATAGTCAACGAAAATGATATCCGAGTTACGCACCTGATGACCAGACCTTTGTCCATACCCCCAGTCTCCTGCGCTCTGCTGAGGTGCTGGAAGACAGCTGTTGCTACTCACCAGGAATTGTCTTCATTGTGAAAGTGGAGGAGAGGGGAACAGATGGAGAGAAACAAATATGTAGCAAGGGCAAACGAAGACATGTAGACGTGGCATTGTTGCGAGGCAAGGCAGTATGTTGATGTTTGTTGACTCATGTTGATTCTGCATCCACCGCCGACCAGCTCGCCAGCGGATACCGTCGACGAGACTCTGAGCCTTTCTCTCCTCGCTTTCTCTCTGTGCTCTCATACTCTACATCTCCATGCCAAATGCCCATCCTTGTCCCGCAATACTATCCAAGTCTCCCATCTGGTAACTCATGGTGGCTCCGGTGCGACCCTTTGTTCAGACCTGCATGCCTCTAGGTCCCCTTTCGTGATGGAGTCTTGTCGGAATTCATATTGACATTCGAAGCCTGGGTGTTGGTATAACAAGAGCAATTTTAATGGGTACGTCTATTCGTCTTTATAGTATTATTAGTATCTAACTTCGAGTTGCTGAGGTTGCCGTGAGTCGGCTCGTGACAGTCTACAGTGTCTACACCCCACCTCTCTGCGCTGCTCGGCACATGTGCGAGACTGAGCCTGCATTTCATCGGAAGTACTTAGTACGGCATTGACAGGTAAATACATTCCTTCTCCAGGCTACGACGACGACATTGAACTTTTTACAGTGACGTGGCCTTGCACAACGTTTGCGTTCGGAGCCTGTACTCACCTAAAAGTACGTCGTGTGACGTTGACAAGTATGTATGCCCCTTTTCTAGGTTGCGAAGACTCTGATGACTTTGACCTTCTACTACAGTGACGTGGCCTTACGCTATCTACCATTCCCAACGCAAGGTAAGTTTTTCCTACACCCCCTTCCTCCTCTTTGCATCACTTCACACACCCTGTTCCCATTCAGTTACCTCGTAGTCGGACGACACAGCATTGGTATACCATTTTCGTCTTTTGACGATGACTCCAATGTATGACTCGGATGCCGGGACGGGACGCATGACTCGTACAACATGTGAGTAGATGTCAATATTCGTTCTCGTCTACGACTAATTATTGCTGCTCTTCACAGATCAATCTGTTCATCGCCGCCACATAACACCTTCCCTGCCCCCCAGCAGCTGTATCCTGGCCTTTTCTGCGAGAGCTGTGGTACTTTGAAGTGTGGACGGGTGTATCTGTATATCTGTATCATAGTGTACCTCTGCGTGTATTCTATTAGCCCTTGTTATAATTCATGTGATTTTGTGCTCATCATATCTATCCGATGCCTATTACAAACCAATGCACCGTCTATAGGTCGTGTCAAATTATAGCGGGCTACTGTAATTGTGTATACGTCGTGCATAAATGCCTGATTCCGTGCGTTTCTATGCATAATCTGACCGAGATTAGACACTTATTAGGTGACCTTGTATAATCGGAGAGAAAGTGTCTAATCACTCTAATGCCTGTAACTCTACATGATTAGGCATAATTCTGCGGATTCCGAGCAATCAGACAGATGGGTTTTTCCTGATGACGTCCTTTCGAGTTTTCACATAATTGTTTTTTTCATAGCTAACTGAACAGTGGATGTGTTTTCGACGAGACCACAGTGAGGTGTAAGGTAGGCGCAGGTCAGATCCAACCACTATGTGATGTTACCCTGATTGGATCAGAAAACGCACGTGATGCAGAATATACTGCATTTGGCAGGACATTATGAATGTGAGAGGAGCAGTGACATTCACGATAAGTGTGATTCCTGTGTGAAAGATAATGAATGAAAAAAATGTTGATGCACCAGACGGGCTCCTGAACGTAGAAGTAACACACCCAACAATGGGGGTACTCCAGGAGGAGGACACCACGTAAGGGCGTAAGTAGAGGAGTCGTAAGGGTGGGCCGAGGACCTAGGAATAGAGTAGAGTAGTCCGGTGATGTTCGTGTGTCGTCCAAGATGACTCGCGCAACACCCGATGACCTACGAGACTGCACGGGCGAAGTACCGAAATAGCTACGAGGCCTGCGGAGAAGTACTAGACCGCGCGGAATGGATATGTCGTGACTGTATGACTGATAAAACGCGATCGAGAGGGTCCGCAGGAGGTACGAGGCTGACAGAAATAGGTCCGAGAGTGTCCGGACCGATGGACGATAGGGGCCGCGGTCGATATTGTGAAGATAAAGGAGGGCGGCCGGTGATGTGCCCCGATTCTCGCTGGTACCCGCGCGCCGCTATTACGCACCGACTAGCACCCATCCGCCCCTACCTCGGCACCTTCAGAGACTTCTCGTCCGCTACGTCGACTCGTATTCACGTCCGCACATCCCGGCGAATGACCCGCGCATCACCCGCGATGTCCGAAATCCTCGAACTCACGTCCGCGCATCGTCCGAAGCCACGCGAGAGCTACAGCATGCACTATGAAGGTCAACAATTGGTAGTGCACTCGACATTGAAAGACTCATACCTTGAGTCAACTCGGTCACGACTCGGACTCGGACTCTGCAGCGGTGCGGCTGAGACAAACTGCTGCGGCGCTACGATATCATGATACGGCCACAGAGCATCCTATAAGTACACCGTGACATATAGTCGCCCGGCTAATCGTGTGTTTGTCTTTGTGTTGCAAGAGCCTCTGATTCTAACAAGGACAAACAAGACGCTACAACCTGGCGGAGTTTGAAGCCTCAGCTGCACCGGATGGCATTTTCGTCGTCCACGTCATCTGCTACGCCTCGCTGAAGCAAGCACCCCTCTTCAGACCCGTACAGCTCCGTCAAATCCATGGGGCCAGTACCTATGTTGGAAAAACGTTGCTGACGTCCGCTCTGAGTAAATACTACAGACACGCTTCAGCTTCATACGCATGAACAGCAGGAGGAGGTAATAAACTACTCATTACTTTGTGCGGTATTAAACGTCATTTAAGCTTCTCTTGTCAGTAGCGTCGACTCTGACTCCCGTCGAGGTGGCCACAATGCCAGCTGCAGCCGGGGCTTACGACGCCCTGTATGTCAGACACTGTCAGCGGACCAGATCTGCAGGCAAGGCTCCGCAGTCAGCACCTAGTACTGTCCGGAAGATAGTCTTCCACATCAGTACCTCAGGTGATCGGTGAGGCGTATCGATGCATGTAAGCGCCCATTTACTGCGTCCGAGTCGATTCATCGAATGCGTGATGCCTCGCGTCGTGCGTGGCCATAAGCAAGCCTAGCCCGACGCGTGCCCAACATCGATATCTGGATTCTGCACTCTCCCTTCTCTCTCCTTCTCTCTCCTTCTCTCCTCCTCTCTCTCTGAATCCTGATCGCGGCAGAGGGAAGACTGGCACTTTCCGTATTGCAATTTGCAGCATGAGATCCTACTCCGACTTTCACGAAGTCGCCGTCGACACCTTCATGAAATATGTCCCCACCTGCCCTGACTTCAATGCCGATGACTTTGACACTACCATGGATCTTACCTATCTTGATGTGCGGAGCGGCGAGTCGAGAAATGAGAAGAGGACCTACCCTTCCACTGTGAGCTCTTTTAATGCTAGCATCATATTATTGCTAACCATCACTCGTTTATCCGTTGTTATTTCAGTGTGACTTCGTTGGACGAGCTTTGTTGCTGAAGAACAGGGCAAAAGATGGAGGTTTTGTCTGCAAGGATGTCGCCGATTGGCCAGACTCGGCACTCCTACACGAGTCAAATCATTCAGACAGCCGCCGCGCCGATGTCAACATTTACAAGAACGAGCATTCGTTTCTTTGGGACGGCGATTTTGTGGACAGGACACGCTGCTCGGACAAGGCACGTGTGGAGCACGCGGCTCCCAACTCCTTTGCGCTTGTAGTCATACCTGGGGAGTGTAAGCTCGTCCATCCTGGTTTTTCATCCACTTCCTCCCAGCCCTTCCTCCCAGATACCGAGGCCGCGGCAAAGACACGGAGTCAGTTGTGCGACTATATCACGGAGATCCAACTACCCCAGCATAGATCCTTCGTCTACGCATTCTATATTTTTCGGACCACGGTTCGCCTCATGCGCTGGGACCGCGATGGCACTGCTGTGTCGCAACCGATTGAACTCAAGAACGAAACGGAGCGCGAGAAGTTCTTTGAATTCTTTTACTGTCTTCGCAACGCGACAGACACCCAAATCGAATTTGACCCCACGGTCACCATGATTCTTCCGAGTCCTGCTCTCTGCCGCCTGAGTTGCCGATTCCAGGAACGGCAGATCTGATATCATGCAAACTGATCAGACACAATTTACGCCACGGCTTATTTAAGAGTTTAGCGCCCGTAGGTCACTGGCAGTCCCTCTTTGGACTCGAAAGAACGAACGACTCGGTCGGCGACTCACCTACACGGCCAGAGGTTAGTATAGCCTGTGGTTGAAACAAATATTATGACGCGGCGTCAAAGGCCGGTTTAACCCGGTGTTGAATTTGCTTTGACCCCTTCTCATACCCGATCGTATTACGCTCGCCTCAAATTTTAATTTGGCTTCACCTTCACTTTTGCGCGAGTTGCATTGAGTTTAAACTGAATCTTGATACGCGAGTGGCAACTCTGTGAAGACTCTAACTTCGCGCTTCAAGTCCAGTACGATGCTCGAGGACGGGATTGATCCTGACGGTAAGGCATTACACACTATTCACTTGATACATATCTGATTTTGACGCCCTTCAGTCTGGGAGGACCTGAGAGTTAAAGATCTTGCGGGTTATGACCTTTGGAGATGCAAAGTTTGCGACCGTGACAGCACCAATGCTCACCGTACCTCAAACCGCGCCTCGTCATGTAGGCAGTATCAAGCACCAGGCGCAGCTCGAAATCATTCAACGTGCACGACTTGAGACCGAGGTCGAGCACACGGACAGCTCAAAGCCGACTACGTCAACGTCCGTTAGCGGCGCTGAGACCTCCCAGCAGATTGTGCAAAGTGCGTTGACCGCACTTCTTGCTTCTATGTCTGGCGAGGCTCCTGGGCCGGAAACGGCCTCTGAAATGAATTCCGGCTTCGACCTTCCAAGGACGCCCAGCCCAGTGTTACCAATCGTCAACTGGAACCTCATAGCAGCAGGCGGGGACACCGAGCTTGACGCGACCCCGGCTTCTGCAGAGGATGAAGCCGTACAGGAACTCGCCCGCGCGTTGCAGGTGCACATGGGTACCGACTGGCTTTCCGATGATGAAGATGTCGAACGGGACGATGTAGAGGATCAGGAAGTACCGGAGCCAACAGTCTCAGGTTTGTCGTATGCAGCAGTGTGATTCTGCACTCACTGACTATACTTGTCCAGGTAACGATTATGACGCAAACCGAGGAGGTCGTACGCGAGCGCGCACGCGTGATCACGCAGAGTTCTCTCGTATTTGGTACCCCTGGCATGATAAAATTGTAAAGACATGTCCTCTCCTTCTTTAACACGCAACTGACAGAACTTGAATGTGTAGACTTGCACCCTTGATATCCTCATGCACCTTCCTCGCAGCGTGTTCTCCCAACGCCAGCTCGATCTCTTCCTTTGGTTACTCAAGATCAACGACGTGGACGACGTCCCGAGTGTGCGGTCAATGCAGCAGCTAAACGCCCGTCTGCAACGCATGTGCGGTATCGACACCATCCAGTACCAAGGAGCCCTCGGCCATACATACCACGTCAACGATCTTCGTCAGATCATATCGCAGGTAAGTGTCACGTGTAGAAAGTACTTTTACTTTATGCTTGATCATGTTTCGCAGGAGATGGCCAACCCCAAAGTCCGGCCTCATCTTCATTTCTATCCTGAAGATACCCGCGGCGCGAAGCTCGATGAAGGACGCCAAGGGTCACGCTGGCTGGATGAAATGCCAGACGAATGTCTGACGCCGATGGCTCGCTTTGGGGTACAAGACTACTTCATACACGAGCCTGCCCTTCTCCGCACCGGCCATGTCGTTATGCCTTACCGTTGGTTCACGCGCATGGAAGAGGGGAAAAATCAAATCTACGCAAAATGTTGGCAGATGCAACCAGTTGCGAACGACACAGGCCGCGGTTGGCGCGTCGTCAAGCGCAGCGGCTTGGAGATCCGACAGGAACTCTTCCTGCAAACATTTCCAGAGCTGTTGCGGGATCATGCCCTATTCGACCTGCCAAGTCCGGCCAATATTTTCGGTATGCATTACTTTGACTCTGACTTACTCTTTAACTGAGTTTAATCTAGATGTCCTGGATTTTGCCACCGGAGAGAACTCTGCTTGGGATTGCACAGACCCTGCCATTGGTAATCGGTGGCGCGCTCTCGCTAAGGGTAATCGAGTCATGGGTTTCGGCTTATGGTACTACTGCGACGACACATCTGGCAACATGTCGAAGAAATGGAACGAGCACAACAGCGTTCTCGTCACACCGGCAGGTCTACCGCGTCATGAGGCCCAAAAGGAATACAATGTACATTTCCTCTGTACGTCAAACCTTGCACCACCGCTGGAGATGATGGACGGGGTAGTGGAGCAACTAGAGTATGTCCCGACAGTCTTCAATCTTCAACTCGTGTTGCATTCCTGACCTGATTCTATGTTACAGGCAAGCACAGGATGAAGGTGTATGGGCGTGGGACTGCGAATTGAACGAACCGGTGCTGCTGGTACCATTCGTTCTAGCTCTCTTGGGCGATAATCCTATGCAAAGCGAGTTTGCATGTCACATTGGCCTACGCGGTAAATTTTTCTGTCGCAACTGCTGGGTCAAGGGGCACGATGCTGCCGATCGTGACAATATTCCCTCCGAGTCTGAGCCAGCTGCATCCGCCGCAGCGAGCACTGCGGATCACGACAATGTCATCAGAGAAAGCGAAAGTGTTGCCGGATCCAGTGACAACGAAAGTGTTCGTAGCGCTGACAGCAACGCGTCTGGCAAGACCAGGAAAGCGAAGGGCAAGGGAAAGAAGGTGATCGAGAGCATGTCAGCTATGGTCAATCGAGTGAAGGCGTTCCTCAAGGTACGCCTTACAGGCTATGTGCTGTCGTCTTCACCATTCTCACCGTTTGACACTATTGTATAGGTTGGCAAGCCACGCAATAGAGCGGAGACCGTCAAAACATTAAGATCGTACTTCACGGAAGCATCAAAAGTTGACACGAAGACCAAACTCGCGAAGGCACGCACGGAAACCGGGGTGAAAGACACGTACCAGATGGTATTTCTGGACAAGCTTTTTTCGTCATACAAACACAAGCGGCAGCACCATCGGCAGGCCGCGCTTGATGAAAAAGTTGCTATGATGGACATTGAGAAAACCTTAAGCCCTGTGTGGCGCATCCGCGGTAAGTTCAGGTCTATTAGTAGTATTTTGGCTCGCAGCTCAAACTCATCTCCGTAATGTAAAATAGGGTTAGATCCTCACTCCGACACACCAGTCGAAATCTTGCATGTCGTTCTTCTCGGATTCGTCAAATATCTATGGCGCGATGTTGTTCAAAACCAGCTCAAGAATCAGGATCAGAAGAAGGCGGATCTAGCGTCGAGACTCTCTTCTTTCGACGTTACAGGTCTTGGTATCTCTCCGCTGGCTGGGCAGACTCTCGTCCAATACGCAGGTTCTCTCACAGGCCGAGACTTTCGTGCGATTGCTCAAGCAGCCCCGTTCGTGTTATATGATCTTGTCTCGCAAGATTGTTTCAGCACTTGGGTTGCGCTGTCTAAGCTGATACCTCTTATATGGCAACCGGAGATACGTGACGTTGAAGCGCATATTGTACGTTATATCAGATCGTCTATGATACAACTCGCTAAGCCTTCCTTTCGTTCCGTTTAGGCTCTGCTGGAGAAAGAGATCAATCACTTCCTCCTCTGTGCTGCTCGTTGGACGGTGCGATGGTTCAACAAACCAAAATTCCACCTCCTCCTTCACTTACCAGATCACATTCGTCGCTTTGGCCCTGCAATCATCTTTGCCACGGAGGTGTTTGAATCCTTCAATGCTGTTATACGAGCCAAAAGCATTCACTCCAATCGCCAAGCTCCTTCTCGCGACATTGCACGTGCATTTGCTCAAGGCAACCGCATACGCCACTTGCTAAGTGGTGGCCTGTTTGTCGCTGTTACCGAAAGCTCAGAAACATCCGAGTCAGATCATCCAGCAGACCACAGCACAGATTCTCCCCCTCGTGCTCGTTTCTCATTTGACCGACAGTCTTGGCAACGTGTGGGCTCCGGCCCATCTGGTCTTGTTCACACCCCTAACACAGTCACGCAGTATCTTGGACTCGACTCGTACATGAACCAAGGACGTACGATTGGCGGCTTTTGTTCTCTCGACGACAAACCGGCTCGGCCCTTTTCTGCGTTAGTGGCAGCAAACCTTCTTCCCCATGATAAACGGTGGAAGAATCACGAGACGCAGAGATTCCGGACCGCCCATGAACTTCACTTGAACAATGGCGATAAATGTATTCCTGGAAGTTCGTATGTCATCCTCCGTCTTGCCGGCCATACTTCAACTGGCGAGACTTGTGTTGTGCGGGTGGAGGAGATCATCTCAGTGCAAGGCTCTCCCAATGCGCTGAGCTCAAGGCCGGACTTTGTTGTGGTACAGAGAATAGATGTTTCTCGGGTGGCAGATAGCTATGCAATGCCGCTTGTCACCATGAGCAAGCAGTACGCTGTTGTTCCACTCGATGTATGTCCTCTTCTCACTCTTTCACGTGCTCAAACTCATAATTTTCCAGACTCTTTTATGCACTGTCAACGTCCAACATAATTGTGCCGTCCACGGATGTGACCTCTCTGCACATCGGCCCGTTTTCCAGGAGCGAGTCGAAACTCAATTCACACGCGCCGCCACAGCACATCGTCTCCCTCATGATTTGGTGCTCAACACTGCACAAATGCGAGATGCAGTTTTGTTACAGAAGTTCCGGATAGCTTCGGCAGACTTGGAGATGGATAGTGTGGTCACTGCAAGCGTTGCACGAGAAATTAACGCGGAGAAGACTAAGAGACAACAGGCATCCGCCGCGTCTGTTGTTCCTGCTGTCACGTCTGGTCCTCGAGCTTCTGGTGTGGCCTCCGGTGGTGAACGTCGTCAGGCAAATCCATTACTTGGACGATCGCTTCGCATTGAGACACTTAACCGTGCCTCATATCAAGACTCCGCTGGAAGTTTGGGAGGTTCGACAGTGGATGCGGAGAGGTCTCGGACGTTGCAATGGATAGATAATTCTCAGGGTACGGGCACATTCAGCCGTTAGATTGTTTATAAAGGCATATTACTATACAATTGTCTATGGGAAGTCGTATTGATACTGTGAACTCTCCATTTCTGGTATGGGAAGACCCTGATTCTCTAGCGCGCTGAACAAGTCTGCGTTCCGATCTTCAGTCCATTTGAGGTCAGTCTTCGTCTCCATCAGCTCCAACAGTGTATCCCCCAAGGTACGCTGGTAGTGGTTGGTTTGATGCGCAACCATCTCGCGTACCTTCAGTATGATAACCTTCTCTATAGCAGATACTTCCATCATCTCTCCTGCAGCAGAATCCGAGTCACTTGGCACGGCGGTGTCTTGAAGTTCTGTAAAGACAGAATGGTCAGGACTCAGCATCGAGTCTCTTCTGGAAGACTATATTATATGTACGTGGCAATTGTTCATGTGTCGGAGAAGAGGCTTCTATGCGATCACGGTCATGATGTTCAACTGACTCCGACTTGACAGTATCAGAAGTTTTCTTGAAGGTGAGCTCTGCAGTCAATGGTCAGAAATGAGATATCGTTCTAATGGTCAATAGCTTACCTTGACCAACATCATATAAGTCTCGGACGAATTGCGAGTCAGTTGCCTGACTGTCTAAGGGACCACCTGTGCGATACAAACTGCAACACCGTCCATTCAATGCAACGAAGATACATATCAAGATATGACCTACTGTGATGTCATCCTGGATGTTTCTGTTGCCACACGACGTTTAGGACGAGGATTCATCGCAGGAGGCATATCCGGAGATCTAGAGCGCTTCCGAGTCAAAGTTGTCAGTCTGCCAGCACTGGATCTGAGTGGCAGCCAGACCGTAAGTGGCCATCGTCGGATGTATCATTTTAGACTCACTCACTGCTTGATCTTTAGAACCTTGGGGAATTTAGTATCTTCCATGATATGTGGTAGCTGTTGTGGCTTGGACATGCAAGGTGGCGCCACACAGGAGGCGGGTGAGCCGGAGTCATCAAGTCTCATCACCTCTTATATGAAATTACACTCCCGCTGACGCGTTCCCCCGACGCGTTGTCGATCTGTCACGTTCGTGTCTTGTTGAATCGCATTCAACAGTATTTTTACACGTGATGGACCGTTGCGTCGTATTTAAAGGATGACGAGTCTTCCTGTGTGGTGAGTTTGTCGTCTGTGTCCCCTCGCCCTGTACCACCGCTCACTCATGCCTTCCCATGACCGTGATCACTGGTCCAGCCCCCCATTGGACCATGACAATCATCGACCCCCGTCTTTTGGTGCTTCCAACCCAATGGACATTCATGGCCTGGTCTCGCCAATCCCCCCTTCGCATACCATGCACTCTTTGTCGACCAGCACCCACGGTCACACGCAGACTCACATGTCTCTCAGCCATACGACTGCTCCCAGGCCTCCGGCTCGGATACAACACGAACTGCAGCCAGGTATGTAACATACGAGTCCTGATTGCGACACCAAGTAAAAACTTGAAATATCCGTACAAGTACTATGTTTGACGGTCCTGCCCCGCCATTCACTGCTAGCCAACGCGAACTTCATCATGTACCACCTCAGCCAGAACTTCAGTACCACGATCGTGACACCCGGCTTCAACGTCGCAGTCAACATGAGCACCATTATCCCGAGTCGGTATCTCCTTGTCCTGCGCCACGACAGCTATCCCACTTAGGCACCGGTGACCACGGCGAATTTGATCAGTCGAATTTCGACTTGCATGGTCAGTCATCGCTGGAGCGAAGCTCGTCCACACCCGGGCCCTCTCGTACGACTACAGGTCCCAATGTCCATCCCACACAGGCTGCTGCTCAGAACGCCGGGACGTCGTCATTTGCAGTAACAGCTTTATTCGTTGAGAAGCTATGCAAAGACTTCAAACTCGAAGCAGAGCAGAGCACTACACTACATACGTTCAGTCAGGTATGCATTCGTTTTGTTTGTGCTGAAGAGTTCTGCTCATCTTGGCTCACAGCTGGGGGGCATGGATCCCAATGTATCGCATTTTGACCTGGCCACCCGCGTCTTCATGTTGGGCATAATCCTGTCTCAGTCCGCCGAACTTCAGCGCCAGGCTCGTCATAAGCAGCTTGAAGGCATTGATATGAAGGTGTTACTGCAGGACCTGTACATCCGACTAGAAGACACATTCATTTTCAGTAAGGAACAACGGGTATGTCCGCCTCCGCTTCACAACGAAAGACGTCTATGTACTGACTCAATCATCTCGCTTCTGACTGTCACGGTGCCATATGCTAGGCTAACATGCGATCAATTGCACAAGATGTCATGTATCAACATACGAGAACAACGTACAAGACGATGCACGTTGATGTTGAGGTAGCACCTACACAACTCTGTTATTCTTTTGGTTGAAACTTGACGTATTCTTTGTTTTCAGAAGATCCTTCGTACTCACTCCATCAACTATTCGTTCAACAACGTCTTCGGCAAACCCGCACGAGAGCAGCAGCTGGTGCAAGAATTGAAAAAAGTCTGCTCGTCTGTGCGCAATGCATTCCGACTAGATGTAAGGCTTCGGACACAGCGACCTGATCAACTGTGCTCACGTCTCATTGACAGCTGGTCAAGAGTCTCTTTGGCAAGCATACTGAACCCCTTTCCCGATTCACGTTCAATTCAGCAATGAAATACAAGCAAGGCGGCAACGGAGAAGGTCTGGACCCAAAATTCATGATCCATCTGGCAATCCTTGTATGTACTCTCAATTGTTCAGGTGAACACCGAGACTTATATGTGATACTACCACTGTACAGCGACGATTCTGCATTGATCATCCTGAAATCGCGAAAGCGCAGCTGCTCACAGGATCCGAGTCAGATGTTGATTCTGAATTGGAAGAGGGCAATCCAACACCGAGGAAACGTCGCAAAGGAACAGGTGGCGGTCGCATTCCGAATGGAGAAGATTTCTGGAGCAGGATGGATAAGTTTTTTGCAGATGGAATCGCTGCACGGGGGCGTAGCCTGACCGCGGAGCCTTGGAAAGTGTGGGTATATATTGTCCTATAGAACTAAACTGGCTCATGTCATATGGTGCCCTTCTAGCTACAGCGACGAATGTGTCAGTAGAGACAACGCAAGATACGACCCAACGGTACATACCTCTGCGATGTCGTCGCCCTTTCCGGCACCAAGCTTCACTCCGGAGCCTTCGTCGATGGGGGCCACACAGCTCAGTTCACTGATGGCCATGTCGTAACTGCCGCCACCGGTGAGAAATCCTATTTGCTGTAGCGTATATTGTTCTATTGCAGCTCAAACATAAACATAAACATGTGTAAGTAACTTGAAGATTTAAACGTACCATAGCTCTTTTGTCTCATAAAATACATCTCCTATTGCCACAATTGACTGTCTTGACACGCTATTGGCACTTGCATGCGGGGCACTGCGGGCGACCTTATTGTTGGCATTGAGAGAGCGCTGATGAGCCCCGATTCTCGCTGGTACCCGCGCGCCGCTATTACGCACCGACTAGCACCCATCCGCCCCTACCTCGGCACCTTCGGAGACTTCTCGTCCGCTACGTCGACTCGTATTCACGTCCGCACATCCCGACGAATGACCCGCGCATCACCCGCGATGTCCGAAATCCTCGAACTCACGTCCGCGCATCGTCCGAAGC
>SGPM01000334.1:0-29806 GCA_004802725.1 Antrodiella citrinella
CTGGTTGCTGACGAAAGATCACGGTCTCGGATTGGGACTAACAATAAGACAAGGCAGCGGCGGGGACGTGCACGTTGAAACAACATGTTATTGTTCATAACGTACAAGTATACCTGCGATTACACCAACGAAAGAGCCTCCGACGGATTGAGGGCCCAAGTTGTGGTGATAGTGATTGGCGTTGGGCCATGCGCAAGCCACCAGTACTAGTGTCCGGGTGTCTGCGGCGGAGTTTGATTATGCAACCATAATTACTTGGACGCGTGCCGCTCATGCTTTCTCTCAACCGTCACCTAAGGTCTGTTCCGACTTTCTCTGATCTCGTCCCCCTCACTCATTCTCCACAGGTCAAAAGCATTCAAAAAAATCCTATACATAAAAAACTTTGAAAAAGCAGTTGCCTTGTCGCCTCCTGTGTACGTCTACATCCTGCTCGCACATATTTGGCGATTTTTATATCTATCTCCGGTGCTCACTCTGCCTCTTCTTCCAGTCGCAGAAAAGTCCACAAAGCAGTAACGACCCCATATAACCCTGTACAATTCCAGTATGTCTTCTCCTGCTGTCGCCCAACCCCAGGATGCCATCGCCACTGGTATCGCCACCGAGCCTCCTGCGCCCGCTCCTGTCCCGGCCTACAACCCTCCCCCTCCCCAAATGCCCTCCCCTTCCGCCTCGCTCTATGTTGGCGAGCTCGACCCTACAGTGACCGAAGCTATGCTTTTCGAGATTTTCAACATGATTGGACCTGTCGCGAGGTGCGTCTGCAGCGGTCAAAGACGCTTTGAACAGCCTTATTGACCTGGCATGGTTGCAGCATCCGAGTTTGCCGTGACGCTGTAACCCGTCGCTCCCTCGGCTATGCTTATGTCAACTATCTTAACGCAAGCGATGGTGAGTTCATTTCCTTCTCTTTTGAAGAGAAATCTCTTATCGTGTACAGGTGAGCGTGCTCTGGAGCAGCTGAACTATTCCTCGATCAAGGGTCGCGCTTGGTACGTGTCATATAGAAGCTTTAGCAACCGAGATACTCAACCTCTATAGCCGCATCATGTGGTCTCAGCGAGACCCCGCCCTCCGCAAGACCGGACAGGGAAACATCTTTATTAAGAACCTCGATGAGCAAATTGACAACAAGGTATGTTTCCGAAACATGGATCAACTTCCGCCTCCAAACCAACTGTCAATGATAGGCTCTTCACGATACGTTCGCTGCTTTCGGCAACGTCTTGTCCTGCAAGGTTGCCACCGACGAGCACGGCCGCTCCAAGGGCTACGGATTCGTTCACTACGAGACCGCTGAGGCTGCTGAGACAGCCATCAAGGCCGTCAACGGCATGTTGTTGAACGATAAAAAGGTCTACGTGGGCCACCACATCTCCCGCAAGGTCAGGCACCTTCTTGTGTTGATTTGAACGTTTTTATTCATGTAAATCCGTAGGAGCGCCAATCGAAAATGGAGGAGATGAAGGCCGCCTTCACCAACATTTACGTGAAGAACTTGGACACCGCGGTGACTCAGGATGAGTTCTACGCGCTCTTCGCCGCCTACGGCGATGTTACGTCTGCTGTCGTCCAGGTTGACGACGAAGGCAACAGCAAGGGCTTCGGATTTGTCAACTTCGCTTCCCATGAAGAGGCACAGGAGGCCGTGGACGGCCTTCATGACACCGATCTCAAGGGCAAGAAGCTCTTCGTGGCTCGCGCTCAAAAGAAGGCAGAGCGCGAACAGGAATTGCGTCAGTCATATGAACAAGTCAAGATGGAGAAAATGAGCAAGTACCAGGGTGTCAACCTCTACATCAAGAACCTGGACGACGAAGTCGACGATGAACGTCTCCGTGGCGAGTTCGAGCCTTTCGGTGCTATCACCAGTGCCAAGGTCATGCGCGACGAGAAGGGCGCATCCAAGGGCTTCGGTTTCGTGTGCTTCTCCTCTCCCGACGAAGCTACCAAGGCTGTGGCCGAGATGAACAACAAGATGATTGGCTCGAAGCCCCTCTACGTCTCCCTCGCTCAGCGTCGTGAGGTCAGGAGGCAACAGTTGGAGAGTCAGATCGCTCAGCGCAACCAGATCAGGATGCAGCAAGCCGCTGCTGCTGGTATCCCCGGTGGTTACATCAACGGTCCTATGTACTACCCGCCGGGACCAACTGGCCCCTTCCCTCCTCAGGGTGGACGTGGTATGATGGGTTACGGACAGCCCGGCATGATGCCTCCTCGTCCCCGTTACGCTCCCAACGGTCAAGTCCCCGGTATGCCTGGCATGCCCGGACCTTATGGCCAAGCACCTCCTCAGGCCTTTGGCATGCCTGGATACCCTCGTGGTGCTCCCCGTCCTCCCCCTGGCGGTCGTGGCCCTACCGATCCTTCCATCCCCCCTCCAAACGGTGCTGCCCCCCGCCCCGCTGGCCCTGCAGGTGTTCCTCCTGCAGGTCGTCCTCCCGCTGGTGCCGCCAACGGCGCTCGCCCTCCTCAGGGATACAAGGGTAACGCTCCTGCTCGCGGTGCTCCTGCTCCCGCCGTCCCTGGTGCCGCTGCTCCTGCTGTCAACGCTGCGGATATTGCGGGCTCGTCTGGTATCTCCGCCACTGCCCTCAACGCCGCGACTCCTATGGAGCAGAAGCAGATGCTCGGTGAAGTTTTGTACATGCAGATTGCTCCGTAAGTGTCACATTATTCGGAGAGTTTCATCATTTTGATCATCTTTGTCCGTTTCAGAGCCCAGCCCGAGCTTGCTGGCAAGATCACCGGCATGCTTCTCGAGATGGACAACACTGAGTTGCTCCAGCTCCTCGACAACCACGATGCGCTCACCAACAAGGTCACGGAGGCCATCGCTGTCCTCGCCGAGTTCTCCAAGGATGAGCCCGCCAAGTAGACCATTAAGACGCTACCTGTATGATTGTATGATGTGTAGGATGTCCCACTTCGCTCGCTCGTTTCATGTTGTTGTTGTATCCTGTGTTGTTTCACCTCCGGCTGCCTTGCTCTGTGTCTGCTGAATGTCTGTTAGCCGCATGAGGGGTTTATGTGGTGGTCGTTCCTTCGTGTGTACTTATGTCTTAGGAACAGAGAGAGAGGTTTTACTGCACGTTCCGTCGTGTGATTCTCTGCCAACTGTGAAGATTGGTATGTCGAAGTCCCCAAGAAACCTGACAATGTTCATGACGCGGAAGAATGGCGACGGTGCTAATAGGCTACAAGGATATAACGAGAAAAGTAGGATAAAGCATACAACATGACCACCTGAAAAGACACAGATCACCGAGCAGCACCACCCATACCCATCATCTTGAACATGTCGCCCATGTTGGGCATCTGCCCTCCTAGCCCTCCTAGTCCACCCAGTCCACCCAATCCGCCTAGTCCACCTCCCATTTGCGACATCATACCTAGAGCGTGTCTTTCAGTGGAGGAAGACTCATGGATAGAACACCACTTACGTTGCATCTCTTCCATGTCTACTTGGTCCCCACCCTGACCTTGCATCATTGCCTTCATCATCTCTTGCATACCTCCTCCACCGCGCATCTGGCGTTGCATTTGTTGCAGCATACCAGGTGGCATTGCACGCTATTGAGACAGAATCAGGGTGAAATCTTCACAACAACTGGCCATGTGTACTCACCTGCATCGCTTGGACCTGCGCAGGGGTAGGCATGCCGTTAGGACCCTTTCCTCGTCCACCGGCAGCGGACTGCATCTTCTGCATCGCAGACATCCAGCCGTTCTTGCCACCCGCTTGTTTCGCCATATTGGCCATCATCCGATACTGGCAAAGCAGCTCCTCCACTTCCCGGACGCTGGTCCCGCTTCCTCGCGCTACTCGTGTGACTCGCCATGTCAGGCCAATAGGTTTGCCGTCTTTGGCCATCTCCATGAACAGAGACCCGTCAGAGTCGAGCTCGGCGGCGGTCATGCTGTCGGTTATATAGATCATGCGCTTCATCCGCTGGCTGCCTTCCTCGTCTGAGCCCTGAAGGATCTCTTGCGGTAGACCGGGTATCATCGATGCGATTTTGGATATAGGACCCCTGGATGTAGAATGAGCAGGTGCAGTATATCATAGATCGGGAAGCAGAAACTCACATATTCATCACGTTCTGTATTTGCTCCTTCCAATCTCGGATGCTGAGCTTGCCCTCTTCCAACTTCTTCGCCATCTCCTTCTGCTTGTCAGGGTTCTGTGTCGCAATGTCCTGCATGTGCTCCATGAGACCCTGTACATCACCCATACCGAGCAGTTTCGAGATGAAGGGTTGCGGTGAGAATTTGTCCAAATCATGCAGGTGCTCTCCTACACCAAGGAAGATGATTGGAGTTTTCGTCACTGCAACACTACGCTGAAGTCAGCAACTTACACATGCAAAACGCAAAGAGAGCGACGTACGCTGAGATGGCTCCTCCACCTTTTGCGTGTCCGTCCATCTTTGTAACGATAATGGCTCCAAAGTTAGCGGTTTCTTTGAATGCACGACTCTGCGCTTCAGCAGCCTGACCTACCAACTCTATGAGTATCATGAGTAGTAGGAACATGCAAGCACACGCACCGATACTAGCGTCAAGAATGAGGATTGTCATATTTGGTTTGACTGCTTCACCGATCTGCACCATCTCCGAGAACAACTCAGACTCTTGTTTGTGACGACCAGAAGTGTCCACAATGATGACATCAAAGCGTTCCTTCTTGAACTTGGCGACACCTTGAGCTGCTATTACGACCGGATCTGTCTCGGTGTATGAACCGAAGTATGCGACCTTGGCTTTGGTGGCGGACTGTCGCGTTTGGTCGAAAGCTCCAGCACGGAAAGTATCGGCACAAACAATAGCTGACTTGAACCCTCGTTTCTGGTAGTATACCGCAAGCTTCGTGCATGTAGTGGTCTTACCATTACCCTGAATTCGCATACATGTGAGCACTGACTGACTGGGCCATCCGGCGGAATACGTACCTGCAGACCGACAGCCATAAGGACATTGGATTGACCTTTCTTGGGTTTGTATGGCTCCACCCCTGGATCCACCAATCCTACAAGTTCATCGAAGATAGCCTGGATATACCATGAATAATATGAATGAATGATCAAAATAGTGTTACGGCACCTTCTGTACAATGTTCCTTCTGTTTGCATCTTTCCCCTTATCGGCCCCGCCTTCAATGGAAGCCTTGACGTTGGCTTTGACTTTCTGTCGCAGAGTTGCGACTAGCTTGACGTTGACATCGGATTCGAGTAACGCAGCGCAGACTTCCTTTAGAAGAGCATCGAGAACCTAGCAGTTTAGAGGGTCAGCACTTTGATCTGCGTAGTGCAGCTTTTCACACGCACTTTATCGTCGATGATAGGTGCTCTATTGAGCGACGATAGAGCAGCGTTGAGTTTACGGCCGAGGTCTGCTAAGACCATCGTGGATAGTGTCCAAGCCGTGCGGAAGACGCACCAGCTATTTCCAGCCTGAGCGTGTGCGCGCTCCGGACTTTCAGAATTTCACAAGTTGCCGCCTTCCATGGCACACAGCGACAGCGACGACGAGGGTATCGACGACAACGAATTCGACAGGACCACCGACGCCGATGACGATGTCGACGAGGACATATTAGATGCCCTTGAGGGTGATTTGGCTGCCGCCGCCGAGGAGAACTCGGACGCAGACGACGTGTGTCTATCTCTTCTTCAGTGGGTCTTGCTCTGGTCTCACAATGCAGGAATCTTGAACTCTTTGTAGGACTCTGATTCCGATGACTCCGACGGTGGCTCGGACGACGATGACCCGTATCCGAATGAACGGCCACCACCCCGTCAACCTGTGATACAGGAACAGGTTGCGGAGGCCTCCGACGCCACACATCCTTCTATACCCTCGAGCAAACATCCCTCACCCACAAGAGAATATGCGGAGAAGGGTGCGTATCCAGTGCACTTGACACTGTGTCGCGTTATACTTAAGTATGTCCAGTTCCGACACCTCCCCACCAAGCACCGAGGCCGCTCTCACCTGCCAGAGCCCGGATAGAAGCCCTCATTGCCGACCTGCGTATCCCCAAATCCTTCACAGTCGAAGCCGTTTGCGCCATCCCGCAACCCGTCCCCACGCACTCGTTAGCTGCGTCCGCATGCATGACCCATCTATTGACGGGTTCGGACGACGGTTACATTCGAGATTACGACATATTCGCTGCTGTGAACGGCAAGGTCTTTTTGACCGCGCCTCAACGACAACACTGTGGTGTTATGGAAGGCTTGATGAAGGCTGCAACCCTCAAATCGTGGTGGGAGAACCCCGTGGACCGAAACACCTTGTCTAACCCGGCGGAGGAGGCGCCACTCTGCGCGCCGTACAGTTTGCTTATGCATTCAGATGCACTGTGGGTTCTCTCCGGTTCAAAAGTAAGTAGTCATTCATTAAATTGGGGTCGCAGGGGATGAACAAAATCAATAGGAAGGCAACATCAACCTTTTCACCGCTAGGCACGACCCCGGTCGTCTTATACATACCATGACCCGTCACCGTGGTCCTGTCTCCGCTCTTGCCATGGAGCACGACCAGAAAGGATTCTTCAGCGCTGGGTGGGACAGTGAAGCCTTCGTATGTATAGCAACTTATTTTGTTTTATAGGGCTTCACACTGACGCACTACTTCTTTCGTAGCAATGGGATCTCAATACAGGTCAAGCAGTACGCAACTTCCGGTCGCACGGGTCACAGCTCACAGCCATCGCTGTGCGTCCTATCACCAACTTCCAAGCTTGGCACCCTGCAGTGGACCCTGCGCTCGTCAACGCACATCCTCCTGTTGGAAAGGTTCTTCCACCTGTTCCAATTGAGCCGAAGTATGAGGCGATGGACGTACAGCCAATGGTGCCTCAAATGGTGCCACCACCACGGTCAGAACAAGTGCCAATGACCTCCGGTCCTGCCCCTCCGCAGGACGACGACACCAAGTCCGATGGTTCTTTCGATCCCTTGTTCGACGACGACCCCGAAGACGGCGGCGCACCGAGCGCACCGAGTCAAGCACCGCGTAACACTGCAATGAATGGTACTTCCACCGACGGAGGTATCGCATACCCATCCCAAGTGAAGATGCAGCCGCAGCAGAGGAACGTGTCTCAAGCCATTGCGCCTAAGAACGCGCCTCCTGTTCTGGACGAGATGTCTTACTCCATGTACTCGCCTGATGTGCTCATGGTCGCTTCGATCGACGGACAGATCGTTTTGTGGGATAAGCGAGTCAACACTCCTGGCAGAGGTGTTGGGAGGTTGGGGATGAGCGACAAGACTCCGCCTTGGTGTGTCTCCGTGAGTGACATTTCTTGGCATATCTCCTGGACGTAAAGTCACGTTGTTCGTTGCATAGGCATGCTGGTCGGCAGATGGCGGACAAATCTACGTTGGAAGACGAAATGAGACGGTAGATGTGTACGATGTTCGGCAGTTTGGGATGCAAGGGCGGGGGACGCCTTGTACTCTGAAGACCTTGCGTAACCCGAAGAGCTCAGGCGTTGTCTCCTGTGTCGTTGCCTTCCCAGACACTCGACACGTTGCATGGTACCAGCCATTCAAGTGACTACAACGAATGTCTGATTGCTGATCCCTCATTTTCTGTAGTGCTTCTAATGACAACATCCGTCTTTGGAACGTCGCCGAGGCTGATGAGAAGGATGCATTTGGCAAGGTGAAGAGCGGTGTTCAGTTCAAGATTATCCCTGGGCATCATGGTGGTTTCATATCTCAACTACGTACGTCCTCGTTCGAACTTCCAAGGGAGCTCACTACTGAAACCCGTGCGCCTCAGTCGTCGACAAGGCAGCTAGATTCCTCGTCAGTGCCAGTAGTAACCGAGGGTGGTTCGGAGAGTCCACTCGTACTATATTCGTCCACGAAGTGAAGCATATACATTAATCGCAAACAACTTCCTGTGTGATTATGTATCGTCTCTGAAGGTATATGCCAGCTTATCAACATGTCATGATGTACGCTGCTCTTTCTTCCATTGCTTCTTCTGTGCCGATGCAGCCGACTTGTTGCCAAACAGAAACCTCGAAGTCCGTTTGTCTGCTCCAGTCTTGCGTGAGTGATACGAGGAGCCGGCAAATAACGTCTGAGTGGAGAGGTCGGGATTAAGCCCAGTCTACGATAGGATGAAGGCGTGCTCACCGTCCATATACCCCAGCCTCCTATCGCAGCAGCACCAACGAACACAACTGTTGCTAGCGAAGACACCGATCTCGTATTGTAAGAGATGAATGCACTTGTGGTGCATGCAGCTGTCAAGGGGACTAGCAAAGGATGTGCTACCGTCGCAGCTTTGGATTGCGTTGAGATAATTGATTCGTTGGGAACCTGGGGAGTGCGATGTGAAGAAGGTATCCGCATTGATAGTTGAAAGAGTATTCACGTTGAAAAGCAAGGCCAAAGAGAAGCACAGGAGAAAGATGCCTCCATGAAGTGCCAAGAAAGACTCGAGCGGCGTAAGGGCATTTCTCCGGTCTGCAGATGTCTCGGAGAGGAATAGCAGCACTCCGGGAGTGAATATCAAGACAAATGAGAAAATTGACAAACTGTAGAGCACACTGATCAGCTGATTTTGCCAGGACGTTGGTCATTTTACATACATTATTGTGGCTGCATACGCCCAGTAAGCAACCGACTGGTCGTGCTCATCTGTGCTTGTGATGTCAGGACCTGTCGGAACAGTAGAAGCAATGTCTTCTGTGGCATGGTTCTTTTGCGACAAGTCTCGCATCTCGATATTGGAGGACATTGGAGAGGTCACTACAGAGATATTCGGTCAAAGTAGTGGGGGATTCAAGAAAGAGAGAATGCTCATTGCGGTTCGAAGCAGGCCTGTTTACGCTGCAAGTTCAACGGAAACGTGTCCGCAGTTGTGACGTCACTCCGTTATTCACAGACGCTGGCAGCAATAACTTCATCTCGTCTTCATCCGATAAATCGCAGGAATATTACGCTGTACTCTACATATCAAAGCAGGAAACGATGCACAAGTCACAAACGGGAACACACGACCCTCTTCACCACGATTTTCCAGGACCTTCTCCCCACCCACGCTGAATCATGGCAGCTCGCTGAGGATTCATTCCTCCCGGCACGCTCGCATGCGAAGGTGTAGACGCAAAAGGCGGGGGAGGTGGGGGGCGTCCACCGAAACCGCCAGGCCCATACGAAGGTGTTTGGTTGCCGCCGTAGGGAGTCTGGCCAGTCGGAGGCGCGAGACCATAGGACGTCTGCGGTGGCGGGGGTCCACCTGCAGCAGATCCGCCATACGGATTGGGGGTTCGACTGGGTACTTGTCGCACAGACATACGACCCGGCGTAGCATGTCCTGGCGCAGGTGTTCGTCCTGGAGTACGCGCACCGTACGGAGTCTTGCCACCGTGGATACCGCCTCCGATGTTCTGCGACTCGTGCAAGTGTCTATGATAGAGGTTAGTGACCAGGTATTGAGCGGCAGGAGGACTACATACCTGACTTTGAACGCGTCGCACAACTCGGGAACACCTGCAGCAGGAGTGTCGAAGAGATAGAATGCCTCAGGCGTCACGCGGACAGGCTAAAAGGACATACGGCGTCAGGATTATGGTGGCACTCGGACAGAAATTTGACGTACCCATGTCTGCACAGTCGCGTTCTTGTTGGCCAGGAAGCAAAGATTGAAGTGGCCGGGTCTCTTCCTATTCAAGGTGAACCCGTAGGCACTCTTTGCTGGATTGGCCGCGACAAAGTTCTTCAGGAAAAGGTCTATATGTTTGAGTTGATCAGTACTGCTGATTATCCATAGAAGAGTCGACGAGAAACGCACGAAGCTCATCTTCAGACCCGTGTTTGAACTTTTCGTGGGCCATCAGCTCCTCCACCTTCCTTCCCATCGCTTGGACGTGGTTGACAATCAGGTCATCAAGATCGGAGAACTGGTGTGTGTTGTCAATGACTAGTTTGCCGGTAGTCTGACCCGACAAATCCGCGTTGGGTTCAACCACATCTACGGAGACTCGTCAATAACAAAGTTACAAAACTTCTGCTTGAACATACCGATATGCTGGAAGAGTTTGTCGTCCACTTTCCAAGTGACTGCCAGATGGTTTGCACCCTTAGAAGACGGCCGAATAACGACATCCCCTCGCTGCTGCTTGTCCAGGTAACCTTCCGCCTGGGATGCGTTCAAGTTGTGGAAGTTAGGATGCTTGATGACACGGCGACTGCGATCGACATCGGCGCGTTTCTTCCTAGCCTGCAACTCCATATCCCGTTCATGTTGAGCATGGTTCCAGTAGTCATCGTGTTTGACGAGGCGGAACTGAGCATCACCAGTGCTGACGTCCGCCGGACGAGACGACAGCTCGACGGAGAACTGGTCAGCAGTCAGGTCCATCTTGACCTCGATGATAACACCTTGAATCGACTGCCCTTTCTTCAAGACGGCGCGGGGTTCGGTGGGTTCATCAGCGACGTATGCGCCGTTGATGATTCCTTCGATACCGGAGTCGAGCTTGACGTTGGCAACAGCAGTGCCGGCACGTTGGACGAGAACCGAGACGATAAGCCCGATACGAAGAGTCTGTAATGTCTCGCCTGTGAGCATCGTCAATACGTCCCAAGCGGTAGGCATCAAGAACGGATCGCGAAGCTCTCCGAAGGGCTTGAGCAGCTCTCCTCGGATCACGTTCAAGGTGTAGCGTTTCTTGTCCTGATTGCTCTCGTACATGTTGACAGCGAAGTCGTCCAAGTTTAGTTCGTCCAGCTTCTTGTCGTTCTCCTCGTCTTGCATGATCAGAGAGACGACATACGAAGGGTGCTCTTCGTGAATATCCTCCTCGTCGAGTTCCAACGCATCTGTGGCCATCTTGCGAGCCAATTCGTAGTCCTCCGGATGGATGCGTGTGTTATCGAGTGGGTCGGCGACGTCAGTATCCTCGTCACGACGGTTCTTCGCAGGTTTGATATGATCTGAGTTTTGCAGAATACGGAGAAAACCAGCAGCGTTCAAGAAAACTTTGGTAGTAAGAAGGCCGTTCTTGATGAACTGATCACGGTTGACAAGTGTTCCACCCTACAGCGCCCATATAAACACGCTGGGATAAATGGTGACCTTGACAAAATACTTACCATGGACGCAATCTTTTTGACAAGGACTTGCGCCTTGCGTGGTCCCAATCCGCAGACGAATGGCAGCAACAGTTGATAATATGCGTCGGTAACTGCACGATTGATGTCGACACCCACTTTGTTGACAGAGTCGACTAGTATTCGCTCTAAGTAAGTGAGCAACCTGTCGTTGGAGACCTACGAGGACAAGGAAAATGGTTATGAGTATGCCTAAACGTGTAAAGCTTGTACACTCACCAGTTGGTTGTGGCTGTCGCCGAGAGTGACGGCAATGATATCGGGTCCCAACGCCGCATACTCGTTGATTGGACTCTGGACATAACGCGCCAAACCAACGCAATACCGTGCAACAGGGGTGAGCGCACTGAACTCTGCAGCTGCACGCTTGCTGTGCTGATAGAGGCGAGCAACTTGATCAAACGAGTAGATGATCGGGATGCTCTTGAACTCATCGCCTCTTGGCTCGGGTAAATACTGGCCAGAGTTATCTGGCTCAGCATGTCCCAGTTTTCGCTTGAGGATGCGCATCAACTCAGCGGTAGCGATACTAAAACCTCCGACAACAATGACGTTTGGTCGACGTCGTTTCAGCAGGTCAAAGAATTCATCCACTGGTTCCTGGTCAACGAGATTGTCGATCCGAGAATGTTCACGAAGGCGTCCACCGTCGTCTAAGAAGACTAGAGTGATGTCATCCTTATGAGGATCACCCTTTCCCCAGGAGACAGCCAGAACTGAGGGAATATCACCCGGCTGAAGATCTGGTGTCTGGAAGGGGGCTACATCAACCCGCTTTAAGGTTATTGGTCAAAACGCTCAGTGCACCACAGGTAGTGTAGACTCACTTCGCGCAAACGGTCCGCACTCTGCTTGCAGTACAGGTCCTCAGCCTCTTCCCGAAGGAATTCGCGAGTCCACTTGACACCCACAGGAAGGAGATGCTGCTCGATCGTCTCCTGGATCACGCGTCGTCGCTCCTCGTTCCACGCCTGGGCAGTCTCGCTGTAGCTGTCGGACGTGAAGGCTTCATTCAGCTTGAGCTCGAAAGCAGACTTAGCAGCAGCAGAGATATCAATGGACACCGTGATCAGATGTTTGTCTTCGGTTGCCAGTATACTGAGGAATTGTGAACTGTGTATCATCTCGCTGACAGGCTTGTTGAGAAGATATTTGAAGCCCTAAATGCGTTTGAGTAAATATCAATTTCATCACACAAGGGAAGACAACATACGAATGCCGTGTCGTGCTCTCCAATCTTGTTTACGCCTCGATCTGTCGGCAGAACAGATACCAACGCTTCAGTTTTGAACACATTCCGTATCTCTTGTCTCAAAATGGGGTCCTTCCCAAGCTCGGTTGAGAAAATCATACGTGCACGTCGAAGAAGCTCTTCCGGAGACTGCGCCTTCGTTGGATCTGGGTCCACAAATTGTTCAGCGAATGCCAACGGGTTGAGGTCTTGTTCTTCCACGAAGTGAGCGACATTGGTTGATACCACATTCAGTACAACTTCATGGGGCCGGATCCCGAAACCCTGCAGTAGTTTGTTGATGGGATGAACACGGAATGTAGACAGTGGTACATACCTGAGCTAGCTTCGACACAACGCTCTTCTTAGAGACTTCATAAGCTGACGAACGGCTAGGGACCTTCAGCTTCTTCGCCTCTGGTGGCTCGTCATCGTCATCGTGGAAATGGAGCTCGAATTGCTGTTTCTTCCCTTCCCGATACTTCATCCCTAGCCACTCCGTGGAGTCCACGACGAACTCCATGCTTTCAACTCGTCGTCGGATTTCTTCCTCGAAGTACCGGTCAGATACGCCGAGACGGGTATAGAGGGAGTCGAGGGCCTTCTTCCTCTCCAAAAGAGAACGGTATTTCTGGCCCACAGCGTACACGCGCCACAGGTCGTCCAGGCTGAGGAACTCTATGTGTGTCCGGAGGTCGGCGGGGTTGAAGTATGAAATGTAGTCCCGCTTATGCATCCATATGTATGGGACCTCAAACTCGTGCACGAACAGATATCGGAGAGCACAAGTGATGGCCTGGACGAGGTCAGGAAGGTAGCGATGGTACTGGCCATCGGGACGGAAGAAATCTCGCTCTTTCCGAGTGGAAAGACGCGTAATGACCCAGGAAGCCGCGTCATCCAGGTCATTTTCAGTCAACGGATTTTGTAGGGACAGGGTGGACGAGTTTGATAACGATGAGGACGCCAGCTGCATTCGTTCGGGAGTGTCGTGGGCTCGAATGAAATCATCATCCTCTGTCAAAAGACGAGCACGTATCTCCGACGGTTCAAATACCTGGAGAGAGAGATATCAGCTGGAGAGCAAAATAAATGGATGAATGCGCGACGCACGTCTTGATACTTCATATCCGGCTTGCCCTGCTCCTCGTCCAACGTGACTTCGTCATCATGAACGAGAGCCCAGTCGTAGTCATGACCATCACCAAAGACCTCGTAGATCTCATCCCAAGCTCTGAAACTAGATGAGTAGGAGTATTGGCACTTGACTAAGTGCTTACCCAGCGTCTATACCAGCTAGCTCTGGACGAGAGCCCATGGCCTTCCGTCGCTCTTTCTCAAGTCTTCTTCGCTCCCGCCGCCGCTCTTCTCGAGCTTCCTCGTCCAGTACATCTCCGGGCTCATCGTCGTCCTCGTACTCAATAAAGTTGTCCATGTCGTCCATATCCACATCCTCATCCTCGTCTCGACCGCCAACCGCCCTTTCATCGTCCCAGATATTATGAATGTCTTGGATTTGCGGTAGCTCAAGGTCGTCGTTGTCCAAGTCGTCGTCAGACGCCACCACTTGTTTTCGTTTCGACGAGGAAGGCCCAGGGGGTGATTCAGAATCTCTAGCTCGACGGAGACGCGTTAGACGATGTTTATTGCGAGAGAAAGCAGCACCAGTGTTCTCTTCAAGTAGGTCCAAATCGTCCTCCTCAAGACCCTCATCATCGGAAGGTTCTACATTTGGTTGAGTACCTTATAACCTGGCATTGTAATAGCACATACCTTTCCGGTGACGCTTTTTGCGTCTCTTGCGCCTCTTCCTCCGCTCCTTCTCGGCATCATCATCTTCATCCTCGTCCTCTTCATCTTCATCAACGATGAATCCCTCCCTGATACGACGTTCCTCTTCTTCGTCCTCCTCCGGCTCTTCAGAACTATCATCTGACACAACGGGCCCTACGGAATCTCCTTCCTCTTCTTCTTCGGCGGCGTTGGGCATAGGGTCGTCTTCCGGAACTGGTTGGTTTCCGACCGCCATTTCAGCGACAGGGGAAGCCATGGTGGTCGTGGTGCAGGTTGAACCTGCTCGTGCTGAACAAGGTTCGGTGACGAAGCGCCCAACGTTTAAATGCGGGAAATGCTCGTGACAGAAAGCGTTCTCTTTGGGACGATAACTGTCACGATCTTATCTGTCACGCAATAACTAGACACGACACCGACAGGCTCCCGGCTTTACTGCGATCCAATTAAGGCCTTTTGGTGAGTTGTACGGACTTAGGCTTTGCGATGATGCTACTGAAGTAACAAATAGACTTAAGCATGGAAGACACCGAAGTACACGTCCACTTCATGCGTTTAGCCGTACAAGAGGCTCACAAATGCGTACCCACACCAACTGCCTTCTGCGTCGGCGCTGTAATAACAACCCAGAGGCCAGATGACGGCAGCACTCACGTCCTTGCCACTGGATACTCTCGCGAGCTTCCTGGGAATACACATGCCGAGGCAAATGCATTGGCTAAAGCTCGATCCTTGTCATCAGACGAACTTCGAACTATCATTCCATCGCTACCGTTGGATGTGGACATCAACACTCTACTCTCCAACTCGGATATCTACACAACTATGGAACCCTGTTCTGTGAGGACATCAGGCTTGGCTCCTTGCGCAGATGCGCTCATAGCTGCGCGCACGCGCAAATGTTATATCGGCGTGGGCGAACCCGATGATTTTGTGAAGTGCGAGGGAGCTCAGAAATTGGTGAATGCGGGCACAGAGGTGGTGTGGATAAAAGGCTTAGAAGACGAATGTTTAGCAGTCGCTCGGCTGGGCCATTGAATGGTCGGTGGAAGTAACAATTAACAATTCCCTTTGAACATCGGAACTGATCAGCATGTACGTCGTGTCGCAAACTGACAATGCATTATGGATCACATTCTGCGCACTCCGAGTCGCATTTGATATACAGCGAAGTCGACTAGAATCGACTCTGAGTTGAAAAGTTTACAGAACTATAATACACAGCTTTATTACTATGTTTGGAAGGTTGTAGGTCCATGCCCACGGGCGTCTCTATAAGGGCACAGACGACTCCCGTACACTAACCAGCCTTACTCCTTCTCCACCATCTTGCAATGCAGTCCATACTTTCATGAACGTCTCCCAACAGAATTACGACCTTGTGACGAGCGCTTTGATTGACTTCATTTCAAATCAGCCATGTCTTGGTTCACGCAGTGGCTACCTCCCCTGCCTTCCATTGACTTCACCTTACCATCAGGCCTACAACGACGTTTCATCTCTTTTGCTCTCAGAAAGACCTTGGGCCATTTTCTTCAGCCAGGACAACTTGATATCCTGCAGATAGACTCCCAGATTGGGTCGGGATACGTGCAGATCAGAGATGTTGAGTTAAGCAACGAAGTACGCCTTTCCACTGTATCGGACATGCTTGCACTCTGAGACCTGATGCAGGCCATCAATGCACTTATTTCAGGCCTCCCTATACACTTGTATGATGGCTCCATTGGGAAGGTGACAGCTCGGATACCTTGGTCCAACCCGCTCACCTCTTCGGTCGGGTTGTCTCTAGAATCTCTGCACCTCACCTTCCATCTGACACCAACTGTGGTTACGGCACCTCCAACATCGTTTGGCTCTCTGGCGGAATCGGTGGTTTCTGTGGCGGATACGTTTATACAAGAGGAGCTCAATGCACCGGAGGAGACGCTGCTTCGCGAGTCGCTGCATACGGATATGAGTGCATCTACGCAGTTTGGTGCAGATAACGTTCCTGGAGGGCTTGATCCTTTCATGTCCGACACCGAGGAATCACATGGTGAGGTGGAACCTGCTGGAGTCTCGATATTTGCCTCATTGCTGGAACGTCTACTCTCTCGCTTTCACTTCGATGCATCCGACATCAGAATCACATTGGTTCACCCAGGTCACGCCAGTTTCACCCTCACAGTGCCTGCCATACAGTATAGCACAAATTTGGATCCTTCCGGTACAGGTGCACAACTGTCGCCGCCAAGTGCTAATGGTCCCGGTGAGGGTATAGCACGCACCCTCGTACTTTCAGGAATCGACATAACCACTCGCTGCCTGCGACCACCCTCTGAAGCGTCACCTATGTCCCCCTCTTCCCGTAACACCACTTTCACCCAACGTCCATCTCCTGCTTTATCGCCTTCAACACCCATTTCTCCCTCGTCAGACATAGATGAAGACACACAGATGCTCATGTCACAGTCCCTTGCAGCACTGCCTGCGAGGCCCGTCTCGCCTTCTAGTTCTCTGGAAGGTAGTCTGTACCAGAGCGCATTGTCTGGCTCTCGCCAAGTACCCGAGACTATTGCGGAGGTGCCTGAGGTCGATGAGACATCGCAGCCGGAACCCACGCTTCCCGATGTCCCCGTCGTCTCCAAGGCCCAATCATCCCCTGTGCATCCGAAGCCGTTCATACATACCAATACGCAAGAGCTTCAGGACGAAACACTTTTCTCGCTAGGATCCGAGCCGATTGTCATTCGCCTCGTCACTCCGACAAGCACGTCTTTGAATCATCCGACGTCTTCCGTGGAAGAAACGGCCTCGATCGGGAGGGAAGAAGCGCAAAGTAACAGGGTGGATTCTTCGAATCGCAAATTGGATGCGCTGAAGATGACGATCACGATGGGGGTTATCGCTTGCTGCTTCAAAGCGCGACATCTACGCTCTCTAGTCGACCTTGCCGTCGTTTGGGCCTCTCACACACCGTCTCAACCTACTGCCCTTGTCGTCAAGGACGCTCCCATTACTTCCACACCATCGATCCTTGATTCCTTTGAGGTGACGATGAAAGTGCAAGCGCTAGTATTGGTTCTCTCATCAAATACCTCGCATTTTGAGGACGAAGCAATGAAGCGGTACTGGAGTCAACCTCTGGTACCACCTCACCTACCCTACCCTTACGTCCGCCTTCACTTCGACAGTCTATACGCTTTTATGACCGTCGTCGACGCGATTGGAGGTAACGCGGGAGACGGACACCATTCATGCTCACAGCGACAAATAGCATCCTCTCTGACCCTTGCAGACGTATCCGTATTCGCCATATCACCGTCTGCCTCATCTGTCACAGACCTGACAGCATCGCCTATACTCATCACCGACTCCAACCTCGCGGCTCAATATACCCCCGATCACGTCCACCCAGATTTGTCTGACGCTTCAGCGGATTCCTGCATGCCCACTTTCGAAGTCGTGGATTGGACACATGCTTCGAACAGAGTCAATTCCACGAAGTTGTCTCAGTGGCGATCGAAAATAGGGAAAGGGCGAACCCACCACGCGATCCCGGAAGCTGCTGCCGTCAAAGTGACACTGTCAACCATCACTCCCAAAGTCCCATCTTCCCGGTCCAAACGAGGATCATTTGCGATGGAATGCACCGTAATTCCTTTGCATGTCTTCGTCGATGTCGGTTCTATTCTGGAGCCGAGGAGTGGTATTGCTAGTCCAGCGGTGCAGTTTATTGAGGAGTTGATGGCGCAGGATACGCTACACGATACCGATGCTTCGCCCACTGAGCAATACCACGACAGTTCTGACGAAGAGGAGGACAGTGCTACACCCCCAGGGAGTCCCCGTGTGAATAACTTGTTTTCTAAGCCTTCACACGATCGCGAACGCGAGCGAGAGAGGCGAAGGCTGGAACAGCTTGTTCTGGAGGATCTGAATCTAGATTTCGATTATCGACAAGATGTCCCACAGCGGAAAGCTTCTCATCCTGCAAATCCATCGCGACGACGGGTGAGTAATTCGTCTGGAAGTCGTTCATGGTTGAGACTCAACGCTGCGTAGCGACGTCATAAATCTGTATCCACGACCAAAATCACAATCAATCTGTCTATGGTTCGCGTGCAAATTCGCGCTACTCCACCTCCTCTTTCCCCTCCTCGATCCGGCGGTCTCGTCATCGATATTCACGGTCTTCTATTGAACCCCGGAGAACCCACGCAAGAGAGGAAAACATCCACCAGATTTGTCGAAGCAGCAGATATGTTGGCAAGCCCGCCCGCCGTCGCGGAAAGTGCAGGGCATGTGCTAATGACCGGCTCCTTACAACGCATAGTTATCGCGTACTGTCCGGTATCCTCACTTTCTGCGAGAGCTCTCCTATCCGTTGGAACTCTACGCGCGGACGAGCTCGTCACACCTGCAGAACAGGGTCTCGGCCTCGACGTGGAGGCACCAAGACTTTCATCCCCAGTTACTCCTCGCATCACGGTCTCAAAGTCTGATCCAATGCCCAAGCGGACCCCTACATCTTCGAACTTCGTCACGACCGCCGTAGCTATAGAACTGCCTTCCGTCTTCCTACACCTATCAAAACCGCAACTTGACGGCCTCCAGTTGTGGGCTGACGACTTGTCTCAGCTTGTTGAGCGAGCTTTCAGTCCCTTATATGACGATGATGATGCTACGGAGAGGCGAAGTAGTAAGGATCCTAGTTTGATAGGTAGCCGCTTCTTCACCAAGTCACAACGGAGCCGTATCGGAGCGGTTGCAAGCAGCACGGTCAGCACAGACCCCTCCGGCACAACAAGCGAGACAATTGTGAAGGTGTCTGTCAACAAAGGTAAGTTTGCAAGCCATTTCCGAGCCAATGAATCCCTTACATGATTCTTCACAGTCGCTCTCAGAGTAGCGCTACCTCGGCATGAAGACAAATCTGTTGGGATTCGTCCTTTCGATGTAATCGCTACAGATGTGGATCTGTTGCTCGAGATCAAGCCTGAGGGGAAGGTATGTCATATCTACATTGCGTTGAGTATGTTCGACTACTCACGATGATGTTGTTATGATAGGACGAGACTGTCTTGACATTGGGAATGATGGACGCGAGCATATTTGACCACGTTTCTTCTGGTGAACGAAGATGTTACCTCGCATTAACTTTGCCCCGTCATATGGTACGCGCTAGCTTATCTAAATACCCTTCCATTTTTGACAATGGCTGCAGCATCCTACCACTAGACCATTGCTCAAGCTACGTTTCACTTCTTTGATTGTGCCAGGGACGATTGCAAAAGAGACCAAGGTCAAGGTCACTTTTTATGGACTCACCTACAACTTCTATCCGGACATTGCTTGGATCTCCGATCTGACTTCTTTCGTCAAAGCACCACCGGGGGTGAGTTTTATGCAGATTTACCTACTTGACAGAGATTTCATGCCCCTTCCTCAGGCCTTCGAGACTGTTGTTCCCAGCGAAAGAACCCACATATCCGTCAAAGTAGTTGATATTTCCGTTCGCGCCTTTGCACCTAGCTACCCCGGATCCATCGTGCTATATCTTGAAGAGACTGAATTTGGAACCACCATCGTTGGTAACTCACCTCAAACATCCCTTCGCCTGGCAGTGAATTCTCTATCATTATTCCTCACTGATGATATTGCAACTCTCACGAATGTGGGTGTCTCAAATGAGAGAGTGCCTGCCAGTGGAGGAGCTATTTGGAAGGTATGTCTGAGGCACATTGCATATTCACTCGATGTGTACGCATTTTTCGCAGAAGGAAGGCTATGCACTGGTCACAGAGTTGGCGAAGTTGGATCTACAGTTCTCTCGTGATGTTACTTTGACTCCTCCGGACGTCAAGGTACGTAATTCCCTATCCTCGATGGTTGTAAAATATATTCTCAATCCGATCCTTAGGTTTACATCGACCAGGGCGACCTTCGTCTTCACTTATGTGCAGATACTGCTACTGCCCTGTCGGCCTTTATAGCGGATCTTAGCTCCGCCTTTGCTACCCCGGTAGATGAACAGTATGTTGATGCACCGCAGACTTTCCCTCTTGATATTCATATTTGCACAGGGCCCCACCTAAGAAGCAGGAAAGGAAGGAACCCACTCTCCTTGGTGCACCGGCGTCATCGAGACGAGGTCTCATGGGTAAGCAACAGCCACACAGATTTTGCACTTCATCTCACCATGTTATAGCTTCACTCGACGAACGCGCTTTCTCTCGTGTTCCAGAGCTGATCTCTGCTCCGGACATGATTCAAGATGACCTTCCCAACAACTTGGACTACCTGGATGAATCTTTCAGTGCTGCAGCTGGCTTACGAGAGTTGACGGATGATGATCTGGATGAGTTCGGCAACGACGGCGCAGACGACAGAGAAGACCCTGATGGACTTGTCTCAAAGTATGGAGGTGAAACCGTTCGGATGTTGCATCCTGAAGGGCTCCGAGTTGTTGAGCACCACTTTGACACCATTACTCCGGATGCAGACGATGGTGCACCCGAGTAAGTCATACAGTATATATGGTGGTCTCTGTATTGACCGTTTCTTTTCAGGTCTACCGATCTTATCCTTAAGGTCAGAGTTCGGAACTTCGACGCCACTCTCTTCTTGTATGATGGCTATGACTGGGCTCGTACTCGTCATATCATTGAGGAGGAGAGAAAGAATATGAGGCGTAGATTAGCTAAGATTCGGCAGCTCGTAGCCAGTGGACAAACTCCGGACCCTAGCGTGGAAGAGACGAATGCCTTGCTGTTCAACTCAGTCTACATTGGTCTGGAACACAACATTGACGAGCTGGAGCCCGATGCGCTCCTTGCAGCAATTGACGACGAATTGAACGAGGAGCAAGAGACCGCGAGTCAGAGTTCATGGCAATCCTTCATCCCCCCGCCGACATCTCCCAGATCTCCTAGCTCCAAAGTGCCAAAGCAAACGAGCACTCGTCACAAGGTGTCGAAGAGATCAAGAGGACCCAGCATAGAGTTCCGGTTTATTCAGTTATCTGCTGACTTCGACCAGTACAGGGAGGATCCTTCTCTTGCTTCACGTGCTCTTGTGACAGTTCGGGACGTCGAGATATTGGACCATATCAAGACTTCGACGTGGCGAAAGTTCCTCACAGCATTAGCGACCGATTCGAAGGGTAACATCAGAGAAACAGGGTCGGACATGGTCAGAGTAGAGTTGCGTCAGGTCTACCCTGCACCTGGTCATGCAACCCAGGAAGCACGACTGCGAGTGAGTGTCTTCATATGTATTTATGCTGCCACGCATCCTAATCCTACGGCAGATGAAACTCCTACCGATCCGGCTGCATGTCGATCAAGATGCTCTCGACTTCCTCAAGAAATTCTTCAGCTTCAAAGACCCAGATGCCCTGCCAGCACAACTGTCGGATCCATCTGAGGATATTTACTTCCGTAAGTCAATACATTTTCGATATGCCAGAGCCTGCAGAATACTTATAAAGTCATTCAGAACAAGCCGAGGTATTCCCAGTCGACCTCAAGCTCGACTACAAGCCTCGTCGCGTGGATTACAGAGCGTTGCGCGAAGGCAAGACGATCGAGCTAATGAACTTCTTCCACTTCGACGGTGCTGAGATGACGTTGCGACATATCACGCTCACGGGTGTAAGCAACGCCAATAACACGGTTTCTGCATGACTGACTGTCTTTTAGATCACTGGTTGGGCACGAGTCTTTGATCTACTGAACGACTTGTGGACGCCAGATGTGAAGGCTACACAGCTAGTGGAGGTCATATCCGGCGTTGCCCCCATCCGCTCGGTCGTCAATGTAGGTTCTGGTGTAGCAGACTTAGTGCTCTTGCCCATCGCACAATACCGGAAGGATGGACGTGTCGTTCACGGCCTGCAGAAGGGTACCAAAGCCTTCGTCAAATCCACCGCCACAGAGGCTATCAAGCTCGGTGCGCGTCTTGCAACCGGAACACAAGTCATATTGGAACAAGCCGAGAGCGTATTGGGGGGACAGTTCAAGGATCCTATCACCGCAGAGACTATGCCTCCTCTGACTGCAGCGGAATTGGAGGAACTGGATATGGATGTGGACGATCTGATCAGTCGTTATGCCGATCAACCGACCAATGTTCAGGAAGGCGTGCAGTCGGCGTATAAGAGCTTACGGAGGAATCTCAATTCGGCTGCGCAAACTATTCTCGCAGTGCCCATGGAGGTATATGAGCGGTCAGGCAGCGAGGTAAGCTCGCACCTTCTTGCTTGTATTGCATTGACACTGACCATCTCGTAGGGTACCGTCCGAGCCGTAGTCCGCGCAGTACCAATCGCGGTCCTGAAGCCTATGATAGGTGCCAGTGAAGCAATTAGCAAGACACTGCTAGGTCTTCACAATACCCTCGATCCCGGAGTACGATCAGAGAATGAAGCGAAATACAAGCAGCGTTGAAAAGGCGTTACGACAGGAGCTCTTACGGATATTTAATAGACACATGTATTCATTAGCATTGTATGCAACGCAAGATAGCGATGTACGCTGTGTGGAACAATCGATAGCAACAAACATAATACAGGACAACATGTGAGAAGCACAAAACATACTAGTCGATCTCCATGCCCATAGAGCGACCCTCTCCCGCTATCAGGGCACTCCTCGATTTTGCAGCAACCTTGATCTTCTGCCGTACAGGCTCCGCCACTGCGGAGTCGACAGACACGGGTTCTAATAGCTTGACAGAAGTCTTCTCCAGTTTCTTCTTCCGGTGTGCCCGTAGCTTTTCCCGACTGACTGCCATTCTGATAACACCGACGTTAAAGCGTCGGAAGGAACTCGCTGCGATGAGCAATACATACCTGTTTTTCCAGAATGCATGCTCCCGACGTCCCTTGATCTCCGATATACGCTTCATGGCTGTGACCGTTGTCTGGACGAGTTCTCGGTTGTATCGAACGGGGATGTTCCTTCGCTTTTCGAACTCGATCGTTGAGTCCTGCCAATAACGTGAGCTTTCAATGAACATATGGAGCATGACCAAAAGGTACGCACAATAGTCATCTCCTTCCCAGCCGCTTTCCGGAACGCCTTCGTCCATCTGACCTTACGAGGGTTGCGCTTCATCCTGCACGAGACATTAGAATGCATGGAACACTAGACGGCTGCAGAGGCTTACTTAAAGTTCTTGTGACATCTGGAAAGACGATAAGCAACCGACACACACGCGAAGGCAGAGTAACTCACTTTGAGGTGCAGAAACGGAATACTTTAGCATCGTTTCGGACGAAGGCAGACCCTAGCGGCGAGTAGTGAGTAAAAAGCAAGGTAAGGATGTTGGTGTGTTCGCTTACCATGTCCTGGGTATATGCTTTTTGAACAGAAATAGCACTTCTCGATACGCATGATGAATGAAGGATGAGCGTAAAGAGGTCTCGGATGAAAAGATACTGCCGGCGCCTCACTATGCCCAAAATGATTTCCACGTGGTTACAGTCCACTGACTCGGCGGTCGGCAGGCCTGGAATGTTGTTTGAACTTTGAGTTATCGTAATCAATCTCTGAAAGCATGGAATGCTTCACTAGCAGCGACTTGTTCAGTGTCATCGAGGTCGTTCAGTCGTGGTTCAAGCTTTCTCCTTCATATCATGTCTACTAGCACTAGCGCCAACGCCACACGCAGTCACTGGAAGGGGTTCTCAGCAATCCGATATCTGGTTATCTTGTAAGTATCACCTCTGTAATATACGTACCCTTACTGAGAAACCGCCTGAACAGCGGCGACTCTTACTCTGATGTAGGCTACGATTCCACCTCGCCACACCCGACGAAGGAAGATCCTCTGGGTGTCCCATATCCTGGTGATAGGCTTTGGACCATGGCAGACGATTCAGACGATGCGCCGCCTAACTGGGTTGGCTGGCTGATCACGGAGTTCGCTGCCAATCAGGGAATCTTGGTTTACGACTATGCTGTCGGAGGCAACTTCGTCGAAGACGTTGTGAGGCAAGTGCAACAGCATTACCTCCCGTCTGTTGGAAAGAAGCCCGAGTGGGCACAATGGTCTGCAGACGATACTCTGTTCGGTACGACATAGTGCTTTAGTTTCTGTAGATCTTACTGACAGCTTCTTGTAGTCACATGGATTGGCATCAACGACCTTGCGTAAGGTGCCACACTAGTATTCAATCAGTTCCTGGCTGAAACTGTCCGATAGCATGGCCGGAGATGAAGCTTGGATGCGCCATAAATTCGACAGGCTGTTCAAACAACAGGAAGCGGTATACGAGTCAGGAGCTCGGAACTTCCTGTTCATTGACGTTCCACCTATGCATATAACTCCTGCTGGTGCGTTTGTGGTTACAACTCGCACAATTCGATTGTCCCGATATTCATCGTCATAATAGGTGGCACAAATCCTAGCGCTAAGCGAGGCGAGATATACAACCGTTGGAACGTCATGCTGGCCCAATACGTTGCTACATTCGCATCCGACCACCTCGATGTGACCACTATGATCTTCTCATCGCACCAAACCTTCACCGATCTCATCAAGGATCCAGTCAAGTACGGGTTCGAGAAGGAGGAGGGACGCAAGCGCGCTGGAGCAGTATGGGTGGATTACATTCATCCTACTAGCAAGGTACATTGGGTCGTTGCCCGCGACCTAGCGAGCTTCCTCAACGCCCAGCCTCCTTTCCAAGTCGCATGACGCATCTGAGGAATGAGTTTTCTATCAATGATTTGTCTATGCACCATTAGTATGAATGAAGGGGATTTACGCACCATACAAAGGTCCTGAAACATACTTTGTGCAATCAAAAAATTCTGTACATGTACATTCTCGTGATACATTTGGTATATCGGAAGAAAATCTGCTTCTGATTTGTTCGATATTTCCCGGAATCAAAGGCGTAGTACTTTCAGTAGCCTCTGTACTCAAGAAAAAAACTTCGGCTTCTTTCGTCCTGGTATATCGATCAGGCGAAGGCAGTTCTCTTGCGGTTCGTCTATGAGTCCCTCTTGGCAGAGTGCATCAAATGCTTCCCTGCGACCGTTGATATGACTATGTGGTGTATATGTACAGAAAATAAGACGACAACTTGCCCTAGTCCACTTAGATCGATATCCCTTTGACGGAAAGACCATACGAAATTGGAGATGGGGGTGCCAACTTCCCTCTCTTCGGCGTCGGCATCGAGGTTGTGAAGGTACAGCAGGATCTCGCGCTGCAAACTCGTGAGATGCGAGTATGGGTCACGCTCTCGTGGTATTCCAGCAAGAGGAGCTTCAGGTAATGGCGTATCGTCCATGTCTTGTTCGTCGTCGTCGTCAGATTGGGCCGTCTTGAAGGAGTCTGCGGTTCCTGACTCTGCATCAGAATCCGGTGGGTCTTCTGCGGACTCTGCTTCGCTTGAGCTTGAGCTCGAGTCTGACTCCTCTGGAGTGGGTTGCTGGGTTGCAAGCCTGACCCGCCTTGGGATGAGGATATAAGACCCACTAGGCAAGGATGGTTCCTGTGGAGGTATTACAGGATCTTGTACGGCGGTGAATGGTGCGGCAGGATCTTGTGCGGCGGGGGCAGGTACGGCGGGGGCAGGTACGGCGGGAACTGACAGTGCTGGCGGCACCACCACATCTTGAGAGCCACCGACCACGAGCAGTATGCTCTCGCTGTCTGAAGGCCCCGCGACAGATGACCTCGGCTGTAAATAAACGAGACTAAGTCAGCAAACACCATTCGAAAATAATAATAATAAGCGAACCGGTTTCCCTCGCCTATATATGAGGTCCGCCGTTACTACTTCCAGGGGATGATAGAATATCTCGTGTGGATCTACGACTGCGCGCAGATGGACGATCCTCAGGTAGTTCCGGTCCCCAAGTCGTAAAAGAGTGCCACCGAATCGACCATACTTGAGAGGGAAAAGAGGTGGAGGGTGCTCCCGAGGTGCAGTGTAGAAGGCTTTGATCCTCCCTTTGCTTGTGCCATCTTCGAGCGTGTATGTTATTCTCCGGATCTCGCCATCGTCTTGCACCGTATCTTCAATAATTTGTGCGACGACAGTCAACTATCACATAAGTCGTTCAATGAATTTGAGGGGGAGTGTCAGTGCATGCGCATGAGTCTACGGAGAAGTCAGGCTTACATTCTTGACTTCCTTCCCATCGAGAATGAAATCGGCTTTTGAATGAGGCAACTTGGCATCGTGCATTTGCCGGATAGTGACAGGACGAAGAGCTGTCTGCCAATCAGTCTCCTACAACACGGGGATCCATGCATATGAACGGGCAATCGCTGTTAGCCTGAGTGTACGCAGTGTGTGGTCCGAGTCCGTTACGACTAGATGCATACCATTGGTGTGGGTTCATCTTGCGTTCCGAAGTCTGGGTTCTGGGTCCCTGCACCTTCTTGATAAAAGGTGTCCTCAGCCATCCTTTGGGAAGAGGGGAGTACGGTGTTGTCAGTCACAGTAGAGGCTAAGATCTGAGACTGCCTGAGATAGTGCCAGACAGTGCCACACTAAAGTGCCACGGTAAAGTACCGTGTGGCCTGTACCGCGTCTATTGTGCGGCATCTTCCGGACCGTAACTATGATCGGCGGTCCGGTATCTTTGACCCTGGTTCTGACCCTCAGGCTCCTCATGGCACGAAGCACAAGCCTCGAGGCTTTTGAGGGGACTGCTAGGTAGCCTAGCACTACTTAGTCCTACTCATGGTGAAATCGGACTCACCTTCGTGTGCGCAGCACTGACCCGGTCGTTCAGCCTGCCTGTGAGCATGGCGTCGTCTGCAAACGACACCGATCACGGTGGGTGTCACCATCTCAATCATCGACCGTAGTTGTGGGCTCACATTGTCTGTTGCTCGCTTCAGACAGTAGCGCCGCCTCCATTCCGAGGAGCCGTTCCACTATGATCCTTCGACCGGCACAATTTCCCTCCAGCATCAAACAACTGTACGAACCAGGCAGCTCCAAATACTCGTTGCTGCAGCAGATGCGTGTTTACTCCTTCGTATTTGATTCTTTCACGGTACGCTCCTCTTGGCAGTATGCCTGATCGTCGATCCATTCATGGTTTACCAGAACTTTGTACGAGAAGCGGCGAAAAATCACCTCGATACCTACAAAAGGTGGGTCTTACAAGACGAGCGTGCGCAGCGAAGCTTCAATAAAGTAGTGGGTACTCATGAACAAAGGTAGCAGACACGCTCTGACGATTTATTCAGTGCATGAAATATCCTCTCATGCAACAGTATGAAGGCGGCTGGCCAATAGAGCTGTACATCAGCATGTACTTGCCCCAGTCTAAATCGGTGTGTGTCAAGACTCACGGTATCTCGGTATGGCATCTGACTTCGAGTCGTGTCCTCAGTCTACAAATGAAAAACCCTGGAAGGTGACGAAGTCACTGAAATATCAGAAGAAAACACTTCCCAAGACAGCTGAACGAAAGCAGCCTGTGAAGGCGAAACCAAAGCGAGCGATCGTGATTGTAGAGGTTCCAGCGCCACCCCAACGCAAAATGAGTCGGTCTGACGTCCGTCACCACGATTATATCCAAGAATATGGTATACTGAATATTCCTACTAGAATCAAGATGTGGTTCTACAGTTCTTGCGATCTCTGGAGCCGCCACAAAAGCAGCTGAACCTCACGCTCGTTGCTGCAGGTGTTACCGGCCAGAAGAACTTCCAAGCCTTGGTCCAAAATGCTGGAGTCAGAAACGCATTTCTGACCAAGCTTGAGAGGAACGGCGAACTGACATATTTCGAGTCAGCGCTCATCGAGGATGGCCTTGCGCGAAAGTGCCGCGAATCGCTAGAGCCGTAACGTCAAATTAAGGTGTATAGTGCCGAAAAAATGGGATCGAAATGGTAGAAGCTGAGATTGGATATCTGCGACCAGTGACATTTTTGAAGAGAATGAAAAGAATCGCCCAAATGCTTCCCAGTGTTTGATCGAACAAGCAGCGACAGCGAGCACTTCACACTGACAGTATGATTAGTCGAACATAAATACAAAGGAACTGCGTTGCCTGACGACAAGATACCACATTTTTACTAAGCGAACTAATATCTTCTTCGTGGTGAGCGCGAACGGTCTCGCCTACGATCGCTACCGCATGGTCAGTTTTGTGATGAAATTTGAGACAGCAAGATACGCACTCATAGCGTGAAGTCGCGTAGCGGTCTGACCCTCTGTCGCGGTCGCGATACTCATCTCGTGACCTTGGATCAGAGGTACGAGAAGAGGCAGGACCACCAGGCGCAGGAATACCTGACGGGGCTTGCATTTTGCGCTGCTCGCGCTCCTCCTTGAACTTGGACAGCATGTTTCGCAGTTCATGGTAACCTAGATGCATCTAGAGGGAAGGATCAGATACAAACTCCTAGACGATCGTCAGAGGTGCAGACTTACTTTACCACCGAAGTGATCTGCCAGGCGACGATCCGAATCCAGAACGGACAAATAGGCACCGCAAACGTCACACACTCGGAGTTTTTGATGACCAGAAGCTCCAGACGTATCCGTGAGTTGTTGCAATTCCCGCTGGACAAACAGGTGTCAATAGCTATCTTGAGACCATGGGGCCCACTCTCTACTCACCTCCTTGTCTGCCTTCTCGCTTTTCAGCGCCTCAATAGCTGCCATCTCTCTCATTGACTCCTCCACCTTTCCTTGTTCACCTACAATATATTAGTCGTCAGCATGAGGAGCGATGTAAATGGACTCACCAAGCGTCTCAATCTTCTCCGTGCCTCCTTGGATAGCTAGCTCGATTTCAGCAATTTCCCTCATCTACATTATAATCGTTAGCTGGTTGAGAGCATAGAATTTATTGTCTAAGGTTACCAAGTTGGTCGTCTTAGCATTTTCCTCCGGAGTCTTCTCTAGCCTTCGGTGTGCAGCGCGAATTCTCCGGTCACATTCATCAACGAAAGCAAATATGTTTGACTCGTATTCCATCTGGAACTTGTTGAATATTGGGTTTGAAGGCTCGGTATCGCGTGCTGCCAAAAACTCTGTCTTGAGTCGCTCTGTATGAGACTTAGGACAGGCGCCTAAATCCATTTTCTGTTCAAGCCATCAGCATCATCGTAAGGAGTTGAACAAGCAGGTGTACATACCGTGTTTGTGAATAGAGTATGAGGACATGTACCACACAAGAAATTCCTGCAAACTTTCTCGTCTGACCACACGAGGTTAGCGTTTGCGACGCCCATGGCCTCCGGTCCCATCATTTGCTAGAAGGATGATGAATGAGTGGCAATAAGAGAAATAATTACAAGCACATACCTCCAGGAGCTTTCTTTGCATCTCAGCAAGACGACCCATGATTGATAGAGGATATGAACACTTCGGTGAGGTTACGGGTGGTGGTGGCGAGGATGAGAGCGGTATTTGTGACTATTTGGCCCGATCTGAGCGCGACGAACTTCAAGTTCAAGTGGGTAGGGGCAATCCTCACCCACGGAAGTACCCGAAACGTCCTCGCGCGCTAGCTCTCAAAGGCCGTTTTCGTGGTCGGGCGATGGTATGCATTCCACACACATCTGAGCAATATTCTGAGGATGCAAAATCCTTTAGAAATGCTCTAACGTACATATGTTCAGGTCGATTTTTTTGTAAGTTGAGTACTCTTCGAGATCAGTGAGAATA
>SGPM01000335.1:0-28761 GCA_004802725.1 Antrodiella citrinella
TCAAGCTCTCGCAATGCTCCTCGACACCCACCCCCTCAAGTCAGCCGCCTTTCCCCCCATCCCTTGGACCCTTCGCTCCCAGCCAAAATGCTTTCGATGCACGACCGACGTGCTATGGCCGGTGATACCCCCGCGCATAGGCGTGGACCCTTGCCTTCTCTACCTCTCCTCGGAGGGGACGTTTCCGTGTCGCATGGCTGGACGGTATCGCTGGCGTTTAGTCATGGTCCGTCTCGGTGAGTCCTTCGATGCTTCGTCTGCATCTGGCTTGCGGCTGACAACGACACGCTGGCAGACAATTCTTCCCCCTTCGATATCATGCGACATTTTCGTTTCTTCACGGGTCGTCAAGATCCACACTGCGCCTGTGGGATCCGTGTCGGTCGTCGTCGACTCCATACTGTGACTCGACGGCGTCGCTTCTTTACCTAAAAGTATTTCCCCCATCCCTCTCTCAGACCGAGCCGATGATACTCTCTTCCTTGGATCTCGCTGCTGTCGACCATCGCATCCCCCCTCTCTACGTGCCAGCTTTTGCCAGCATCCCGGGGACCCCGTCGCTAACGGAAGTCCCTCTCTACTCGTTGAGCATGCCTGTCCTTACTCGGCGACCGCCATAGAATGGGTCACGCTTACCCTGTCCTGTCTTTACTCGACCTACATGGGTTCATACCCTTTCCTGTCCTTACTCGGGCAACCTTCTCGGCCTCGGATGATCTCAGTCCTTCCTGTCTTTACGTGGTCTCTGCTCCTCTCAGTCTCAGCCCTTCCTGTTTTTACTTGGACCTACCACTGTCTTTACTCGACCTTCTCGTCTCGCGGATGCCCTGTCCACCCTGTCTTTACTCGGGTACCTCCCTCCCGAGCCCTCTCAACGATGCCCTTGCCTGTCTTTACTTAATATCATTTTTCCTTGACTTCCCAGCTATGTTCGTCCTGTCATTACTCTATTCATTTTCCTTTTCGTCTTGTTCATTTATTACATGGCTTCCTTGCGACGTTTGTCCGGTCCTTACTTGTTTATTGGTGTTCGCCATGGACTCTACGTCCGTCCGGTCCTTACCCTTTCACAACTATACCACCACTGTCATTACAGAAATAAAATGTCGTGGTTAAAATTGTTCTGGCCATGCAAGATTACCACCGGCATATTGGAACGTACATGCAATGAGAAGACATTGACCGCGACTTGCAAGCTGCATGCATCTCACATTGCTCTAAACTACAAATACCTATCGGCGCTCAAAAGTTCTTGTGATTCTGAGTCTGAACCACTTATCTAGCAAAAGGCATCACAGTTGAACTTGTCACACAGACTGGAAGGAGACACGTCAAGGTCTTACGCCACACCTTATGCTCCATGAGAGAGACCTTCTGAATGACTGAGCATATTACTGTACGACAGGAAACTGTCATTGCTGAAAACACATGAGCAACACGCATCTGGTCAAAATTTTCAACGAGATATATGCTCTATGCACTAGGTAGGATGATCTAAGATATGGACATGTCTCCCAAGTAGCCTAGCTGGCCGAAGAATACGACACTGATTAGAGCTTAACCAACAAGCTAATGAGGACTGTGATACTAAGACGGGTGATGATAGGGCCGATGCTGACGACGATGGTAGCAACGGCACCGACAAGACCGACAAGAAGACCACCGCACAACGAGAAGATGGCGCAAATCAGGCAGCCGAGGATATCACTATTAACAAAAAGATGTCAGCTCTATATCAAGAATGAAATGGGCATAATTACTCACGCAACGATGCAAAGGACGGGGATCAAAGCAGAGACAACAGAGACATCGCAAACATTAAGGACAACGTTGAGAGCACCGAAGACAAACTAAGAGGGCCATTCAGATAAGTACATCGCATACGACGCGAGAGGCACTCACGATCAAGAGATCACCGATGATGCTGGCGAGAACCGAAACAGTAACCTGAGCGGTACCATCTGCAGTGGCGAGGATGGTGGTAGGAGCAGCGTTGGTGAGGTTAATAACCTCAACGACTGCATCGGCGATAACACTCTTGAGGTTCAAAACGATGGGGGTGATGACTTCGACGGTGGCGTTAGCCTTGACCACGGAGTCTAAGCAGAAAAAAATGATTAGAAACGAGAATATCCAGGCAGAAGCCGCTAAAACTCACTCAATTGCAAGATGGAAGGACTAATGTTGACGTGGAGATCCGCAATGATAGCGGCGACACCACGAACATCACGAGCAACGAGCTCGGAGCTGGTAGCGGGTGCGGCGAACGCAGTGGAGAAAGCACCGAAAGCGACAGCGGCAACAAAAGCAAGGGACTTGAAGGAGAGCATTATGAAATGAGTGTGGGGTGGTGGGGTAAGTTGGTTGAGAGATGAGTGAGTAGAAACGAAACTTAACTGGGTCAATGGAGAAAACTACCAGCTAGAAGCCTCTGCATTTATACATTTCGTGGATGCCGTGAACGGGCCCGTGGCTTCACGGCACAGCTTGCAATTGGGGTAAATTCTCCTTACGAACAACCGACACAAGATAGCATGTCGCATCCGGCTCAGCCTGAGTATGGAAAAGTGTGCGTCTGCCGACACGCGAAGTACGGAGGTCGGCAAGTGGCGCGTTGTTTCACGCAGTAGCCAGACGGATGCGGTTTCGCTAAGTTCGCCGTCTTGCCAAAACGAAAACCCGGATTCTTTGTTTTAGTCCTGGCGGAATGTGTAGATCACAGAATCACAGTGAAAGAAGTAACTCTCAACACCATAGAAACCGTTCTAACGACAGCGGAGCGCCTCCAGCGGCGGGATTTGCACCCGTATGTCCGACACAAATCCTGATACTCCAGGTAATGGTACACGCTGTAAGAGTTCTTGACACGACATGATGCTCGAATGTATGAGACAGTACAGTACTCAACGTATTTCGAGACTCGGAGTAACACGACGTCGACAGTGACTCGTCACCGGTAACAGGTGCACGAGGCGAAAATGCCTCGTTGGCGAGGGACTTTGAGAAGCACTCGGTTATTTTTTGGGTCGTGGCGGCGTTGGTTGGCCTCAAGTACGATTGGAATTTCGCAAGAGATTGCCGTCCATTTTGGTCATCATGACGTAGGAACTTAAATAAATTCAAGCGCCGCGGTGCGATCTGGATCTGGTGGGGCTGTCCGTGCCAGACTCTGTCTCTCAGTCTCACTCAAGCCTCGGTGGCCACAACTTTCCACCTTTCTGTTAGTACCATGCCCTCTTTCGAGGATTTGGCAAAGGTGCGAACCAACAGGAATTTTGACGTGAAAGATACACACAACGCTGACCTATCTCGTGATTTGTAGGGCACAGTGGCAGCGACAGCGGGATTGTCCACTGTGGGTGAGTGTCCGCCGCAGCTTCTCGTCTTTCGCTGATTCATACACTGACCAACTCTCCGCCGATCACAATACTCATCAACAGCATTCGGCCTTCTTTATTACGGCCAAAATTATCTCATATACCCATCCGCGTTCCCTCCGGGGTCACGAACAGGTGCGTTCTCCGCTGCGGACCTACATGTCCGGACGTCATGTATTCATTATGCTACAGAGGTTCCTACACCCAGCCAATATGGCTTGCCGTATCATGATTTGGAGCTCCGTACCGAAGACGGTGTCAAATTGAAGTGCTATCTCCTCGTCCAGACCAGGCATCTGGATTTGTCGAACGTGTCAGCTCAGCCTCACGATGGGACCGTCGAGGATGATAAGGTATATTTAACTTCACTCTTGACGCGTCGTTTCGTGTGTCGTCTTGCCTGTACTTTCTGGGCGTGCTTCATGCACGAGCTCCCAGCACGGAAATATCGAGTGATAGTCCAGAACATGACTGAGAGGCTATTTGTTGAATTATAGTTTGCCTCGACGCGCCCTACTATCATTATGTTTCATGGTAATGGAGGCAACCTCGGCCACCGTATACCACTTGGCAGAGTGTTCTTCGCGAAGATGCGTTGCAACGTTCTGATGGTGTCCTATCGCGGGTGAGTTTATTTGGTAGGTGAACCCGTGTCGACCTATTAACAAGTGTCATAGTTATGGCCTTTCTGAAGGGTCACCATCGGAGAAAGGTACGTTGTGTGCCCATAGGGATTCCTTTCCGTCTTGCTGACCTTCGGTTCATTGTGAAGGATTGAAGATGGACGCGCAGAGTGCTCTGGACTACGTCAAGTCGCACCCTGCCTTATCAGAAGGCCCCACGGTGCGTGTATCGATTGATATACGCGTTAAACTCGTTCTGATGTCCTCGTCGTGCAGGTGTTATACGGACAATCCATTGGTGGTGCAGTAGCGATAGACCTTGCGAGTCGCAATCCGCTTGCGGTACGCGTTCTTCATGATTGCTCTGCTCGCAGAACGATTTACCCACATTCTCGTCCGCTTGCACAGATACAAGCACTCGTGCTGGAGAACACATTCCTCTCCCTTCCCCGCCTCGTTCCTTCAGCCCTCCCGGTCCTGGGTCCCTTTGCATTCCTCTGTCATCAAAAATGGGACTCTGCATCCAAGGTCCCCCTCCTTCCTCGCAAAATACCAATTCTCATGCTCAGTGGTGCCAGAGATGAAGTCGTGCCCAAAGTGCATATGGAGGCGCTTTGGGGGCTCGTGATGCAGAGGGAGGCGATACAACCTGCTGGTACCAGTGTGGGTACAGGTGCAACGCCTCGTAAGCGGAATGGGAACGCGAGTACGCCGAGCTCTCCGGTTACCAGCAGTGGCGTGGCCCGTGCAGGTGAAAGCGAAGCGAAGCCGCGTGATGTCAAGTTTGCAGCGCATGATCCACGTAGCCTATCGAAATTTATTGAGTTCGCAGACGGGACACATAGTGAGTCTTCTTTACATATTGATGGTCGTGTAACGACGCTGATGATTACTTCTGCAGACGACACTTGTGTACAACCCGGATACTGGTCGGCGATTGCAACCTTCATCGCGAGTCTCTCCGAGGGGCTGGAGACTGCGACATCCGAGTCTTAGAGTCTCTTCGTCACTGGACTGCTTTTCTACTTCTACTATTCTTCGCTCTCGATATCCTCATGTAGTTTTAGCCATACAAGTTCAACACAGCTCTTCTCGACGTTCGGATTAATCATTTCATATTCCTATCGGACATAGCTCCAAAATCCAGCGAGCCCACATAGACCCATCAGCCCGCCCACTGCATATGCAGCTCCATTCAGCGTGCGACGTTTCCATCGAAGAGTAGTAAAACTGCTTGTTGGTGCGGAGTACACGCCAGCTTCCAGGCTGTCAAGCTCGACTTCGTCGAGGGTAGTGACGAGAGTTCGAGAAACGAGCAAGTCAAAGAGGGCGTCGAGGAACTGACCTCCGTCCAGGAAAGGCAGTGGGAGTAGGTTGAAGAAGAATAGCGACAAAGTCAGTGAGGATAAGTATCTGTGGTACGGGTGAGGTCATGATATTCGTCGGATAGTGCAAATAATCCGTTACCTGAAGAAGACGTCGACCAACGACGGGAACCCTAGAGGTAAGAACCTGTATCTGGACACGTACATTCCAACTTCCACTGAAATGGTGAACGTCAGTGCAACGGATGTTGTATCTATTGTGAGTCAAACATACCGTCCTCCAAAACCTCCTCCCAAGGCCCGCTCCAGACGACAGTCTCCTCTTGTTTCTGTCCCTCCACCAGCAAATGTGCCGGAATCCATAACCTAATCCTCAAGATATCCTCATCAGAACTCGGTCGGACGCAGACATGGCTACCTCCGCAGTGCGTCGTGTCATGACAACGCTGAGACGCTTCATTGAAAAAAGAGTGCGGATGGAGGCATTTGTGAAGAGATGGGGATAACGGGGAGTGTGTACTTTGAAAACAGGAAAGCCCGGTATCGTGGGTATGGGAGGTACAACATTCCGTGGGCTGAGCTGCGAATGTTCGAAACGTAAACATTCCCGTAATGCAATTCAATTGAGTGAACTACTGACCGTCGAACCAAGATGTATAGGTGCACCATCCCAAATCCCCCGACTGATCCGGATGTTTAGCTTCAGAAAGGTACTTCGTCCATACGTCCTCGGCTGACGAGATTAACGCCTCATCGTTCAAATGCGTGACCAGCGCGCCGAAAGGCAGGTACGAACTCAGCGGGGATTCCTACAATCGTGTCAGCGTTCAATTACTCGTAAAGGACGGCAGGGACAGCACATACCGGATTGATCCATGTAATAGTACGTGCAAAATGTCCGACGTTGGTATACCCCGCGAGAGACCAAAGCGACGACTCAAGTGACAGCGACGAGAGTGCCGCGAGGACCGCCCAAAAGACCAAGTTGTGCATTGCGCCCGCGGATATAATGCGAAGTCGAGCTCGAGCTGGGAGCTTCTGCATCCCTGCGGACGACAACGATACGAATGCGGAGGGTATGATGATTGTCAGACTAGCACCGACGGATAGTAGAGGTACAGAGTCTCTGTGAGTTGACGAAGTATGTGAATCGCTGCAGTGAGTTCAAACAGACAGCGACACTGACATCAATGCAGTGATTGCGTGACCTGCTTCATGAATGACTTGGCACGTAAAAAGAGCGAGCAGGAGGGGTATCATGTGTGAAAGAGGCACGGTCAAGCCAGGTATCTGTAGCAATGCAGGCGTGAATTTGAGACATTAGGAGCACAGAGCACAATCCAGCCCACCAACAAGTGCACCAAGGAATTATCGCGTTGAAAGCCAGATGTGGGGGGAGAGATCTCGGCGACCGCGTCCCGCTTGGACAGTGTGCTGCCCCCATGCACAAGTTCTTGTCTCGAGAACAATAGCGCACCATAACATAGCTTTGCGGTCAGAAGAAGTAGGACAAACACTGCAGATAGAAATCCAAGCAGTCCAAGCAGGCTGCCCAAGTCGTAAAAGAAGGTGAGATAACGACTAGACCGAGCATGTTTTCGCCCTGCGAGTCGCCAAGAGAGATTTTCATGAACTCGGTTTATCCCTGTATATTCGACGCGCAGCGACAGTCGATAAAGTACGAGACGTGATGGATACAGCTTTCTGTGAGTGTTCAGCTGGTCGGAAGCCAAGGGCAGGATGGGTCGGCTTGCACCGTAAGACCACCATTGGTGCAAGCCGTGCACGACCACCCAGAATACGCTGACCGATAGGAATAGCGCTTCGATGCCCATGAGCAACTGAGCATATTCTCGTTCCAATATTTGAAGGACCGGGTACTAGAACGAGCTTTGCCTGGCGGAGTCCAGGTGGAGGTCAAACCGTCAAAGTTTCCGACATTAACGCTATGGAGTTAGACGCCCATTGTCGTATTCGGCACTGCCTGCAGGCTCTCTTGCTCTTTCCAACCTGCCACCATCTATCTTCCTTCGACCTTCTCCAACCTCCGCGTGTATTGCGTTTTGTAGACGGTCTTTGAGACGTTAGCTTTACCGACACACCATCATGAAGATATTCTCGCTCGCCGTTGTACAGGCTCCGCCCAGCAAGTCATGCACTATTCTCTCAAGTGCATCGGATCTATCCTCCTTCTCCTTCTACCAGCGTGGCTCCGTCGGGGAGTTCCTGTCGTTCTTCACAAAGACAATCGCAGAGCGAACGCCGCAGGGTCAGAGGCAGAGTGTGCAGGAGAACAACTATACCGCGCATGTGTACAACAGAGGAGGAGCTGAGCAGCTCGCTGGTATGTGACTGTAGCTATTCATTAGATCGAATGAACGTTCTGACAGCTGTGTATCTTGTAGCTATCATTGTTACGGACCAAGAATATCCCGTTCGCCCGGCCTTCTCATTGCTCACGAAGCTCATGGATGATTTCGTTGCCAAAGTACCACAAACGTCCTACGCGAACCCCACCGCGATAAGTTTCCCGGAGATTGAGACCTACCTCCAGAAGTACCAGGACCCCCGTCAGGCCGATGCGATCATGCGAGTTCAGCAAGAGTTGGACGAGACTAAGATCGTTCTGGTACGTGCGCTCTTGCGTACTTCGGTAATTGACCACTCACAGTGTACGCCCTCGCTCTCAGCATAAGACTATCGAGTCGGTTCTTCAGCGAGGAGAAAAGATCAATGATCTTGTTGACCGTTCGAACGCGCTCTCCATGCAGAGCAAGATGTTCTACAAGACTGCGAAGAAGGTACGGCACAATACATCCTTTCGCTGTGTTTCCGCTCATGGATCGTTCTTTTCAAAGCAAAACTCGTGCTGCCTCATCATGTAGAGCTCACGAGCGGTCGATTCTTGCCTGTCTCCCAGCAGTCTCGAGGCTTGACGCAAGGGCTCGCGGAGACTTGGGACGGATTTATTTAGATGCCTCTGGCAGTTACCACACATTTAATGCGTTTCACGAACTCTAATGAAGGCTGCGCGGGGGACGCTTGTTACCCTCTCTGTATGACTATTTCGATTCATGCATTGCACGTTTCTGCTGGCAGACTGCTACAGAGTCTACCGAGGGCAGCTACGACATACTTAGATTTGAGTGAACGCGACTGAGCTCGGCGCGGGCGGGTGCCGATGAGCGCCTATGAGGCGACGTGTCGCTGGCTGTTTTAGTGGAAGAGACTTTGCTGTTAGACTACGACCACCGGACTCTGTTCAACAAGTCCCATTCCATTCCGATTCCAAGAACGGACGTCCAGGTCACTCCGAGTCCTGGGTGTACCTCTCCTGTATTCTGTCTGCGTCACAGACCTGCTCTTCTTCCGACTGGGTCTTATTGCTTTCGCGTTTCTTACTAGACTTCCTGGCTGGACAGCAGAATTACTTGTACCATCAGGTCTAATTTTGCCTTCGCTCCGAGTCTACCATCGTACAATCTGAACTGGAACAATAATGTACGTGCTCTCATAAGCTTCTTCGACGTCAAATAATCGTTATGGCACAGGGTTTCCGTCAAGGTTGTCTCTGCAGATGTTGTCGGCGCAAGCCTACATAAAGCATTGCCCTGGTATCTGCACCTATACACCATTCCCTTCCTGTCCCTATACCCCCTACTGGCATACGCATACTACATCAAATACGACGATTGGCTGAAGAGCGAAGAATGGACATTCCTCGCGTGCGTTTCGTTGGGTGCAGGGCACGCTCTCAGTTTCTTGGTGACGAAATGGAGCACAGCTATGAGAGCACGAATTACCACCAAGCCTGTGAGTTCGTACGATATTTTTACAGTATCATTGTCTTCCTGACACCCCTTTGGTAGGCGAGCACACTAGAACAAGCCGATTGCATACGCCTAATCCCGGCCCTCCATCGCGGTATCGGGGACATTGTACCTATTGACAAAGGAGTCGAGTCGGACGTCACTACATACACCTTCAGTTACCAGCGTGACACATTTGTTCTACAGTCCGCCTTCCCCCTCGCGTTCTCCGTCTTGCCCTATCCCTCCGACAGCTGTCCGGCCCTTTCAACGTACCATCAACCTCAAGGCAACACTACAGACGCTGCTGCGAAACTAGTTCCTCTCTATGGGAGAAACGAATTCAACATACCCATTCCCTCGTTCACCGCTTTATTCGGAGAGCATGCGACCGCACCGTTCTTCGTATTCCAGGTATTCTGCGTGGCTTTGTGGTGTTTAGACGAATACTGGTACTACAGTTTGTTCACCTTGTTCATGTTGGTCGTGTTCGAGTGCACGGTTGTCTTCCAGGCATGTTTATTTGCACTATTGATAAATCCCACATACTCACACTCTGCTTTGACACCAATAGCGCGTCAGAACTCTCACCGAGTTCCGCACTATGTCGGTGACACCTTATCAAGTCCAGTGCAAGAGGGATGGCAAGTGGTCAACTATTTCGACAGACGAGCTTCTGCCAGGAGACGTTGTTTCCATCGGTAAGTCGTCTACCTTCTCCGAGACAACACTGAACTGACAGTTGTTGAAGTGCGCCAGCAAACGGAAACGTCTATTCCTGCTGATATCTTGCTCATTCAGGGAACCTGTATCGTCAACGAGGCCATGTTGTCTGGAGAGTCAACACCTTTGCTCAAGGAATCGATTGAACTCGCAGAGGGCCACGAGAAATTGGACGTCGATGGTATTCATAAGAACGCTGTATTGTTCAGTGGTACAAAGGTTCTCCAGTCTGGGAGCGGTGGTGAGTTTGATGACTGCACAACCTTAGATGGAAAGTTAACCTGGCTTTCGCAGGTGACACCCCAGATAACGGCTGCCTCGGTGTCGTGCTCCGCACTGGCTTTGGCACGGCGCAAGGCTCGCTCGTGAAGACAATGATTTTCTCAACGGAACGTGTATCCGCCAACAACATGGAATCATTCCTGTTCATTGGTTTCCTGCTCATCTTCGCCATTGCTGCAAGTTGGTATGTATGGACCAAGGGTGGGTAGCTTCTCTCGCGCTTGATGGGATGCCTCTGACATGCCGCGTTAGGTTTGGAGAGGGAACTCAAGAAGTCAAAATTGCTGCTGGACTGTGTCCTGATCATCACGAGTGTAGTTCCACCCGAATTGCCCATGGAGTTGTCTCTCGCAGTCAACGCGTCGCTCGTAGCTTTGTCCAAGTATGGTGCGTGAATCTTGTCTTTGGGGACGCAAGATCTCGCGCTCATTTGATTGCAGCTATTTTCTGCACGGAACCCTTCCGCATCCCCTACGCTGGACGCGTCGATGTCTGCTGCTTTGACAAGACCGGTACTATCACGGCAGAAAACCTTGTACTTGAGGGTGTCGTTGGCGTGGAGTAAGTGTCATTGTATACAACCATACTTCCATAACTCATATCTGCGTAGTCCCAAGGACAGGATGAGATTGGTCAATGTTCAGGAAGCGGATGCGAAGACGACATACTGTCTCGCTGCTGCGCACGCTCTTGTCAGACTCGACGACGGTACTATCGTCGGTGACCCCATGGAGAAGACTACCCTGGACGCATTGAACTGGCAGCTGAAGAAAGGTACGTTGTGCAGTATAACTAATTATTACTCATGTCGTTAACCTATATGTACGTACAAAGGGGAATTCATTGCACCTGTCGAGGCATCTGCGCCCCATCGTACCGCCTTGCAAATTTGCCGTCGCTTCCAGTTCTCTTCCGCTCTGAAGCGCATGTCAACTGTTGCAAGTATGCCTAACGGCAAGCTCATCGTGTCAGTCAAAGGTGCTCCAGAGACCATCAGAGGCATGTTGGTAGATATTCCCGATCATTACGATGCTACGTACAAACACTTCACTCGGCGCGGTAGTCGTGTGTTGGCTCTGGGATACAAGCAGATGGAAGGTCTTCCGATTGCTCAGGTGAGTTACACGTGCATGGTGGCTTTTATGTCGCTCAGAAGCTCAACTTTAACTGCAGGTTTCGAAGTTGACTCGTGATCGCGTCGAGCATGCCTTGACGTTTGTCGGTTTCCTCGTGTTCCACTGTCCGCTCAAGGCCGACGCCGTTGATACTCTCAAGATGCTGGCTGATTCTTCACACCGAGTATGTCATGCGCAGATATATGCCTTCCGCTGCGGTTCGCTGATGATTCATGTAGTGTGTCATGATTACTGGAGATAACCCGTTGACTGCGGTCCATGTTGCTCGTGAAGTCGAAATTGTGGATCGTGATGTGCTCATCCTTGATCTCAAAGAAAACCCGGCACATGAAGCAGGTGAGAATTTGTGTTTCTCGCTACTGTATCGTGTCCTGAAACGAAATGTAGATCTTGTATGGCGCACTGTTGAAGAAGACAAGATCATCCCTGTCGATCCCACCGCCCCAATTGACCCCTCACTCCTGGAGCAATACGATATTTGCATGACCGGAGCCGCTCTCAAACAATTTGAAGGCAAACCTAGTTGGATCGACTTGGTGCAACATACCTGGGTGTACGCCCGCGTTTCTCCGGCGCAGAAGGAGTACATCTTGACCACGCTGAAGACCCTCGGATATACGACTCTCATGGCCGGTGACGGTACGAATGATGTCGGCGCGCTGAAGCAAGCGCATATCGGTGTTGCTCTGCTTGACGGGACGCCTGAGGACCTGGTGAAGATCGCTGAGCACCAGAAGAATGAGCGCATCAAGAAGGTGTACGAGAGCCAATTGAAGATCTCTGCACGCTTTGGACAGGCTCCCCCCCCGGTTCCCGCTGCCATCGCACATCTGTATCCCAATGTCGTCGAAGCACAACAAAAGGCTGCTGAGGAACGGAAGAAGAACCCTATGGAAAAGGTATGTTCAGTGGCGTCGCTTTCGTCAATTCATCGCTCATCGTTATGCAGTTCGACCTCACTTCTATCACTGACAAGCTTGCTTCTCTGGATGAAGAGGACGATGTTCCTAAGATCAAGCTTGGAGATGCTTCGTGTGCCGCGCCGTTCACTTCGAAATTGGGACATGTTTCTGCCAGTACGTGCTACTCTAGCCTCCTCGTCTATGATCATACACTTAGCGTTGTGTCAGTCACGCATATCATTCGGCAAGGACGTTGTACCCTCGTGGCTACCATTCAAATGTACAAGATTCTTGCGCTCAATTGTCTCATCACCGCGTACAGTCTAAGTGTACAGTATCTCGACGGTATCAAATTCGGTGACTACCAAGTAACAGTCACAGGGATGCTCATGTCGGTGTGCTTTCTGTGCATATCTAGAGCCAAGGTAAGTTTTCTGTTGTCATCGTAGCTCCTTGTACTGAGATACGTGACCCATAGCCTGTGGAGAAACTGTCGCGAGAACGCCCACTGGGAAACATCTTCAACCTTTACGTCCTGCTTTCGGTTCTTTTGCAGTTCTCGCTCCACATTGGCACTTTACTTTACATCACACAACTGTCACACCAGTATGAACAGTGAGTCCATCCTTCCGTGTATACGCAGCGACGTCCGACAATCGTCGTTTTTAGGCAAGGTGTCATTGATTTAGAGGCGAAGTTCGAGCCTAATCTGCTCAACACGGCTATCTACCTCCTGGGTCTTTCTCAGCAAGTGTCTACCTTCGCTATCAACTTCCAGGTTCGTTCCATTCTGTCGTTGGCTAGTCTGCATCTGACAAATGTTTCCAGGGCCGTCCTTTCCGTGAGGGTATTCGAGAGAACTCCGCGCTGTGGTGGGGTTTAGTTGGTGCCAGTATGGTAGCCTTCTCTGGTGCGACGGACTTCTTCCCAGAGCTCAACAGGTGGCTCCAGATCGTGGAGATGAAGGATCTGGTTTGTGCACGGCTTTCACATTATTCATCTCTCTGACACGCCTTTACAGTTCAAAATCAAGCTCACAAGCACGATGGCTATTGACTTCGTGGGATGCTGGGTTATCGAGGTTGCGTGCAAGTATTTCTTGGCGGAGCTTGAGCCGAAGAAGATGATCACGGCCGGCAGGCATAGAAGAGAACAGCGCCGGCTTGCGGAGGTAAAGAAGACAGAGTAATAGTCGTTGTTCCGTCGCATCTGTCGATGATCATCATATCATATATTGTGGATAGTTCTATGTTTTTGTGCCGTGAAGTTGGTGGCTCATATAATCCAGTATAACGCATCTGTGTATGAAATTTGAGGAAGTGTTGTGTACTGTTGAAACAAGTCAAAAGCCTCTACACTGGGTTCGCAGCCACATTTTGGGACTGTGAAAAAGTGGTAGTGTGGCCTAGGAGAGCCACGGCTGTTTGAGAAATCAAAAGTTGATGTTGATGTGTAAAGTGCCGGATTGATGGGGCACCCTGCAAACATGTGCCGCGTAAGCGTAGGTAAGCGCGCTTCCCCACAGGCCACGTGTCGTCAGGAACCATGACTTACATTGTAAAGGTAAATGTCCTGATTTCGTTGCCTTCTTTCATCTTCTGACCTGCTTCTGGAAGTGTCAACTTGAGTACGGGCGGTATGTCCGATGTGCCGTCTGCTGCTGCTTTCGTGTCGGCAGATACTTCAACAGCCTTGCTAGCAGCAGGGTCAATCTGTTCGACATCCATGGCTCGCAGGATGATGGGTGTATAAGTTACTGTAGAGCTATAGGGGTCCTCGGATTTGTTGTTTGCATGCAGGTCACAGCGGCCCTCACGTAGTGGTGGCGGCGGCGGAAGCAAACACTTTTGAAAATCGTGGATGTCTCGTCGTCTACCGCTTGTAAACTACGGTCATCCCCCTTTTCATCTTCACCATCACCACCATGTCCGAGACCCCTCCTCCCAAACTACCTGCTATTGAACTTGCCGGCGTCGAAGCTGTTCTCAAAGAGGCTCAGCATATACACCCAGAGGCTATTGAAGACGAGACGGAGGCCGAGATTGAGATGTTTCAACAAAGCCTCGGTTTGACCAGTCCCTGGAGGCGACAGTGCTTGCATCTGATGTTCAATCCCTGTATTCGAATGGAAAGGGCAGTCATCAGCGCACTGTGGTTGATATCGATGATACTACAATATTCTCACGTGTGCATGTGGCCTCCAAGAATGTGGTCACCACGAAGACGCTCAAGGAATACGAAGGGTATCGTGACCTTGTTACCCTCGTCTCGCTTTCAAGTCTTCTTACCCTCACTGTGCAGGCTCTGGAAGCAATTCATCGCTTTTGCGCTGAGCTTTCATTGGATCAAGTCTGAGGATGCTATTGAGAAGTCAATACCCTCAAATATGGATCCCAAGCTCCTGCTCTACATGGCTAGCTGGATTATGGCAAAGTATGTTCTCTTGTTTGTATGCTCCTTGTCTTTTTCTCCAGAACTGATTCCTTTACAGATGTGATGATATTGATATCTTCACTGGTCAGCCCAAGCCGCCATCTCAGTCGTGTCCTGGCCATGGTCACACGGAGAAGATGAGAGCTGCTCTTACCCACAAATTTGGACGTGATTTTCAGCTGGGCTCACAACAGTGGATAGAGAATCCAGCATACCCAGGTAGGTACATTGGAAATCCGTCTATTTCGGTGGTGGTAGGCCAATACATGGTCAGTTTGAGACGACGCAAGGTACGTGCCAGTAGCATTTCATTGTATCGGCCGAGGACTAACTCTGTGAATAGGTCTGCGCAGGTGATGTCGTCACCAGTGCTTGCGCTATGAAAGCACTCTACGACTACAACAAAGGCTTTCCGCGGCTTGCTCACGAAGCATACTCGAAGAAGCGCAAGGCTGAACACCCGGAGGAGTGGGCAGGGTTCGTGATACGTATGATGCTGCAGCTGCAGTATATCGTTTCAATGCTCTGCCTCTTGCGATATGACGAGACGCTACGCATCATGTGGACCGACGTGACATTCGAGGTAGACAAGGATGGTCAGTACATTGTCCGTCTATGCCTCCCATTTCGCAAGACTCATCAAAATGGAGGTGCGTCCCTCGGTATCATTTTCTGTTGGCGTGAGTGCTCACATGATGTCTTCCTCCCCATACAGGGATATGTCCGTTCATCTTGTACGCTAACTGCGACAAACCTTGGATGTGTCCTGTCCGCGCGTTTGCGATATGGTGGCATCTGATGAACGAGATGCAGTGTGAATTCACAGGGTACATCTTCCGAAAATGTGTTGGTCGCGACGGCATCAGCAAGGCCCCTCTTGATGCTATGGTCAGTGTCCGATCCTACACATTCCTTCTCACCACTCACAGCGTGCGTACAGTCTTCGGAGACGTTCCTTGAATGCTTCCGCAATAACCTCTTGGATGTCAACATCGATCCAAGACCATACGGCACGCACTCATTCCATCGCGGAGGCTGCCAGTACCTTGCCATGGTCGAAAGATGGCCGTTCTGCAACATTTGCACCTGGGGTGGCTGTTATATTCGTGCATCCTTACCGCCCGGACCCCTCCGAGCCCGGCCTCCGAGGTTCACCAGGACACCTCCGCGGTAGCGTCCGTTCTGACTTAGGAACATTGAGCTCACGGGTTTTATGCCGTGATGATCTACTGAGCTTTCCCGTTGAGCTCACGTTTTCTTATCGGACATCCGGAGCTACTTCGGAGACCTCCGTGCTCCTCCTCATCCGGTATGTTTTACCCCTTGGACTCCTCCTTCCTTTATTATCCCTTCCTCCGTCGTCCTCACCGAATGTTCATGTTTTCCTCATGTTCCGGTCAGTGACCTCCGGTCACAGTCCTCGCCCCCTACATGTTTCCGCTTATCTACTATCTGCCTCCGATACGGACTTCGTCCATTCTCCGTAGGATACCCCGTTAGTATAAGTAGCTACGACAGGACTGTACCGTTTCTCCAGTTCGTAAATTAACGTTTCTTCCATGTTCTCCTCTCGGGCCTCCGACCCTCTGTCATTACTTGAGCTCGACAGCACGTCACCCACCACTGTGTGGTGTTTGTGTACTCCGTCTCCGTCCAACCGTCGCCCCTCCTTTCGTCCCCGTCGTTCCGCCCTTCCCTCTCTCTTCCTTTGCTCCGGCATCCATCCGATCGTCTCCACTCCGCCTCCGGACTCCTCAATGGAGCCTCCGTACTCGTTGTCGGAGCCAGTCAGTAACGTCCGTAGTACCTCCGTACCACTTCCGCTACCTCCGTCCTTTCATCCGTTCCCCCTCCGTAGCGTCTCCGCACGGACTTAACACCCACGCACACCAAATCACTCTGCTGCATCGGGACTCGGAACCAATGTCAGCGCAGGCATCCATAACAGCCCCACATCTTTGGCTGCATTCTCTACTCCCTGGCGCCGACGCACTCCGCAAGCATTGTGCCCTTGTCTGCGTCTGCGATCTTCAGTTTCAAGCGGCACTGAGTCTGATTCCGGATCTGTACGTGCACCGAGTCTGACTCCGCAGGCGAGACGTCCACAGATCTCCGAGCCACCGTGGCCTCATCTTGGAGGGAGAGTTGCTACGAAAAAACACATCAGCACAACTGAGGAGATTTTCGGATATAAGCCCAGACCATGGCAGGTGAAAGCCGCTACGAAAATCCTCGAAGGACACCATACTTTCGTGATCGCGGGCACTGGTGCAGGCAAATCCCTGGTATTTGCTATGCTCAGTATAGCAGCTGCATTGGTGAGGAGTCGCGGTGTCGTCTTTATAGTATGCCCGCTCAAAGCTCTGCAGCTGGATCAGGTACGTGGATTTGCATCATGGTAGCTGATCAAGGAACTCACGTGCATAGTATAGGTCCGGCCGCTGCCAGTTCATCCTTGATACGGGAAGGAAGTCCCCAGTAGAATCGATGCGCAAGGGTGGCGTCATCCCACTGTGTGAGGGCGGCAAGCTGGTTGAATAGGACGATGTACATGGCGATGTGTTCGGTGTTGCGCATCCAGCAGTTCTCGATTTTGTCCTCGGCATCTCCGACTGAATCATGGGGGCCGAAGTTCGTCTGAAGCTCGTCATAGAAAACATCGAGGTTTCCATCCCACGGTGTGGGAGTTCCGGTTAGGAAGAACACCTAGAACCATTCGGTGGCAGGCCCACGGAGGTAGGACATGACATAGATGATTTTATCATCGTCCTGCGGAAAATCGGTGGGGTGCTGCACGAAATGTAATCCGCACTGTAGAAGGAATGATTGGAGCTTAGACGGATCTTCACCGTTGAAGGTGTCGGGATCCTTCAACTTGGTGGCCCGAACAGCGGGTCGAGGTCCGGGTAGAGGTAGGTGCTGCTGCGACGGGTACATGCCTGGCAGCGCGGAGGGTTGGAGTCGGAGATGATGCAAGTACCGACCCATCTCCTCTATGGTAATGGTGGCGGCTCGCAAAAGTCGCTCTCCTCTTTCTTCGCCAGGAGCGTCAGCTCCATCGTCGGCGGTGTCGTAAGAGGAGGAGGCGTCGGAGTAATCTCCATCGTCGTCAGGATCGTCGGGAGGTCCGGCGGGCTGCCGCCGGGGTGTGGAGAAATCCTCAGCTACCGAGTCGCGGCGACTGTGACGTGAACCGTGCACAGAGGATCCATGCTGACTGCGGTGTGAGCTGTGGTACGACCGCTGATGAGCGCCGATTCTCGCTGGTACCCACGCGCCGCTATTACACACTGCCTAACACCCGTCCGCCTCTACCACGGCACCTTCGAAGGCTTCTCACCCGCTACTTCGACTCGTACTCACGCCCGAAGCTTCCGACGATCGACCCGCGCGTCACCCACGATGTCCGAAATCCTCGAACTCACGTCCGAAGCATCGTCCGGAGCCACGCGAGAGCTATACGCCCACCTCTGATACCTCCTTTCACGCCCCCGTTCGTATTTCGTATCTCCCTCGGACATTGTAGCATACTTTCCGGACCCTTTTTGTACCTTCTCGGACACTTTCGTTCATCTCATTTCTTACTTTTCGACTCTTTCTCGTAACTACCGGTTTGATTAGTCCGTATCCTACTATAAGTAGGTGCACTATGTACATTAGAACAAAAAGAAGATCCCCCTCCCCTTTTCCCCCTTAATACCTGTGAGAGCGAAGATTTTACGAACCCCTGCGAACCGCATGCATATATTTCTATTGCGACCCCCTTTTGCGTTCTTTGGTTATCCTGCGTTTACTGCGTTGCGTTGCATTTCTAACAAGCCCCGAGTTCTACTGCGTCTACTACTGCGTTCACTTTCTACTGCGACCCCATTGCGTTTACGACCCTCGACACTGTGTTTCACCTCTGCTCGCTGTTCGATATACCGCTATCGTCCCGCGTTTCCCTTCTTTATCTTCGCAATATCGCCCGCGGTCCCTATCGTCCATCGGTCCGGACACTCTCGGACCTATTTCTGTCAGCTTCGTACCTCCCGCGGACCCTCTCGATCGCGTTTTACTAGTCATTCAGTCACGACATAACCATTCCGCGCGGTCTAGTACTTCTCCGCAGGCCTCGTAGCTATTTCGGTACTACGCTCGTGCGGTCTCGTAGGTCACCGGGCGTTGCGCGAGTCATCTCGGACAACACACGAACATCACCGGATTACTCTACCCTATTCCTAGGTCCTCGGCCCACCCTTACGACTCCTCTACTTACACCCTTACGTGGTGTCCTCCTCCTGGAGTACCCCCATTGTTGGATGTGTTACTTCTGCGTTCAGGAGCCCGTCCGGTGCATCACCGCGGAGGGGGTCCGGAGTCCTCATCCACCTCCATATGTGGTGACATGGGTTGATGGAAGATGTTAAGTCCGTGCGGAGANGCTACGGAGGGGGANCGGANGAANGGACGNAGGGTAGCGGANGTGGTACGGAGGTNCTACGGANGTNNCNGANTGGCTCCGACAACGAGTACGGAGGNNCCGTTGAGGAGTCCGGAGGCGGAGTGGAGACNATAATCNGANNGATNCCNGAGCAAAGGAAGGGAGAGGGAAGGGCNGAACGANGGGGACGAAAAGAGGGGCGACNGTTGGACGGAGACGGGGTACACGAACACCACACAGTGGTGGGTGACGTGCTGTCGAGCTCAAGTAATGACAGAGGGTCGGAGGCCCGAGAGGAGAACACGGAAGAAACNTTAATTTACGAACTGGAGAAATGGTACAGTCCTGTCGTAGCTACTTATACCTACGGGGCACCCTACGGAGAATGGACGAAGTCCGTATCGGAGGCAGATAGTAGATAAGCGGAAACATGTAGGGGGCGAGGACTGTGACCGGAGGTCACTGACCGGAACATGAGGGAAACATGACCATTCGGTGAGGACGACGGAGGAAGGGATAATAAGAGAAGGAGGAGTCCAAGGGGTAGAACATACCGGATGAGGAGGAGCACGGAGGTCTCCGAAGTAGCTCCGGATGTCCGATAAGAAAACGTGAGCTCAACGGGAAAGCTCAGTAGATCATCACGGCATAAAACCCGTGAGCTCAACGTCCCTAAGTCAGAACGGATGCTACCGCGGAGGTGTCCTGGTGAACCTCGGAGGCCGGGCTCGGAGGGATCCGGGCGGTAAGTCTGCACGAATATAACAAGACCCTCCGACGCGTGCTCAAGAAGCGTAGATCGCTCCGACTTCACGTAGCATGGGTCCCGGGCCACAAGGGAGTTGAATTGAATGAGGTTGTGGACAGCAAGGCCAAAGACGCAGCAGAGGGGACCCCCGACGACCTTCCCCACCATCTCCGTTGTCTGAGCAACCTCCCGCTGACAAGCGGTCTGGGTCACTCACGTGGTAAGGTCTACTCATTCATTCGAATAGACGGGACCGGGGTTGAGCTACCCTCGCGGTCCGAAGGGACCAGGGTATCTCGCATGCCACCCTCACCAGCTGACATCTCCTCATCGAGCTCGATGATGATTGGATCGTCCGGCTTCAAGCCACGGACTTTCTTGGCCTTGGGGTCAAAGCCTTTGTCGTACGCAGCTCGGTTCTCACTGTGTCAGCCCGAATTGGTGCGCTTCTTGAAGAAATCGCAGATCCTGGCGGTGGCCGCATGTGGCTCCCCGCAGTTGTGGCATCGTGGCCTGCACGATGTAGTCGCGTCGCAGAACTCTAAAGGCGGGAGCGCCTTGTCCTTGGTATTGGTCGCCGCGCTGCAGCACGATGCCATGACGTTGTGGTCCTCGATCTTGTGGCCGCGACGACCACAAAACGAGCACACGGGGACCTTTTTACAGGCGTACGCAAGATGCCCCCAGCAGAAACAGTTCTGGCACTGGGGAACGTGGGGATTGGTGCTCATGATGTGCACCGGGCAGTCGACCAAGTTGATACGTAGCGACTTCTTCTGAATGATGCGCGCAGCAACCACTCCAGACCGTGTGTCTCGGAACGAGCACTCAACGACACCGTACGCTTCGTCCTTGATGGACGACAAGATCCAGGCACGCAGTTGCTGAGAGAACGGCATGAGCCGATCGCCTAGCTTTGCAGTGGTCTTCAGGATTGGGTCTTTCAACTCGAAATCCGTCAGCCATTTGTTGCCGCGACGAATCGCGCGCTCAATGTCTGCAAGCGGCAGTTCCGCTCCGTCAGACCCTTGGACACGTACATTATGTACTTGCATGAACACCGTGTCGAGGTACAGGTCAGCAGTGACTGTACTCGCCGGATGAATCACTCCTTGAGAGCGTAGCCAGGCCTCAAGGACCCTCGGCACCATCCTAGTCTCGGCTTCGGACGGTGGGAATTGGAAGATTAGGGTCAGAGCCCCATCCTTGGCGTGCCGTGTGTCAACGACGCGGTTCAATGATTGCAGACCATTGGCCGCGAACCCCTTCGGGAACGCGTCCTTGATCACCTGAGACTCCTTGACGAAGCATGCACCTCCGCCATCAAGTTCCGTGGGGAAGCGGCAGATGACCACCTTCTTCGCGTCAGCGATGGGCTTCGCCCTCGCGTTGAGGCTGATGGCTTTCGCCTCAGCAAGCTTCTCGTTGCGCCGGGTGGGAAAAGCCTCCACCTGGCGCGCCGTCGGGGTGTCCACCTCCATGCGAGGAGCGGGGTCGTTCAACATCGCCGTCGTTTCAGTGTCCAGGCCAGCGGCCTGGGAGGTTACCATAAGGTTCCCGATCATCTTGGCTTGCGCCTCGATGGGGTTGCGTGCCGGCTCAGGTGCCGGAGAGGGAGACGCAGTGTGACCGCGTGTACGCACGACCACACCACCACGACCGCATCCAGGGCGCCCACGAACAGGAGCAGCAACCGGTCGAATGTCCTCACGGACTCGCTTCGGTGCGCCAGGGTTTGGTGTTGCCACCCGAGAATCCACAGGTGCCGGCCGTTTCCGGTCCAGCACCTTCGGGGACGGAGGTGGGGAATCTGCATACATCTCTTCCACATCCTCCTCATGTTGCTCCTGGGCAGCCACGATGGCCGCCCACGAGATGTGGGGTGCTTCGAGACCTTTCCCTTTGGCTTTCGCCTCAGGTGCCGGCCTCTTCAGCGCTGGGGTGGGGGCACGAGGGCCACCCGAAAGAGACATGCCGTTCATACGAACGATTACGTCTTGGATCAAGTCCCGAATGGCTGTGTTCTGCGCAGAATTAGCTGACCTTGAGGCCAGCGCGTCCTGATGCATCACGGCCTGGGTGCGATGAACGCTCTGGACGTTCTCGTGAATTTCCGCCAGTCCCTTCAGGACTTCGGGAGCTAGCGGTGGCGGCCGTTTGGCAGCCTCGAGAAGGGTACGCACCTCCGTAGAGTAATGCGCCTGGTCGTGCAAAATAGCACTGGTGACGTGGTTAAGAGCTCGCAGCACAGCTATGAACTCGCCCCATCTTCTCGGGAAGTCATTGTGAAGCTTCCCGTTCCTTTGGATGAACGTGTCATGCCCGAGTACCAACCCGACTCGAGCAAGTGACTGCGAAGCTTGCCAGAGTACATCTGTAGGTGAATCAGAATTATGCGCCTCAAAAGAGCATGTGAGGAGACTGTTGTCCTTGTCTGAATACAAGTCCAGCTCTCGAGCTAGGACAAGATCCACGCTGTCCTGGTGCGAAACCAGGTGGGGAGAGAGGTTCTCGAAGGAGAACTTGAGAGCCGGATCGTCCGGCGACATTGGGGGATTTTGACACAAGGCGTCAGGGATACCTACAGACGGATCTGTGAAGTCAGTGAATTGCGATTTGATGCCCGGCTGCGAGGTGGGAACGATCTGGGTGGCAGGAGTGGTCTCCATGCCTAGTAAATTGGGGGGGGGGTTCAAACTCGAGGATGCCGGGGGTTGGCCAGCGANNNGAGANCTGGTAGGGGGCGAGAGAGGAATGGGAAGGGGGAGGGGGCCGAAACAGGGAGGAAACACGTGTAACGATGCGGGGAGTACTACCTAAAGGGGTAATAAAAGCGTAAGATGGTGGGAGTACAGGTCGAAGGAGCGATGGCGGAGCTTGAGAGAACTGGAGCAGCATACAAAGACACCATGGCGCACATGATGCAGCAACGACAGCGCAAAATCCGACAGCAAGAACGGCAGCATGTACGTATATGCATACTATGATGAGAGAGACGATATTGACACAATTGCGTGCAGAGTATGGACGTGTCCGGAGATGAACCCTCAACTTTAAGCATGCCTGGTTCGCTCTCCCCAGATACACCACCACGTCTTGCGGTAGTATCCGTACCTGCCACCGCCCGCGACCCTCCTCATCTGCTTGGCACTGGCTCTTCTGGCTCTAGCGACATCCTACCTTGTGACCCTCCCTCACATCCCCCTCCGATGACGACACCTGATCGTGATCGCATGACGCTCCTCCGCACCGTGAAGGCTGCAGGGAGAAAACTGTACGCTCCACCGCGATTGCTTAGTGTCCAAAGCAACACTCCTTCCACACCTTCATCTTCCTCCAATCCAACTTAACCGACTGCAGCAGTGTCCGGAAGAGATCCCACACCGACCCCCACGTCACAGCAGCAGACGTCAACAAGTGACAGACAGCCTATCCCGTCAAATACTACTACTACGCCAACCAGGTCCAGGAAGATCAGACCCAGAAAGCGACCCACAATGGCCGAGGAGCAGCTGAAGATTGAGAAGGAGCTCATGCCTAAGAAAGATCATAACAAATTTTTGGTCAGTATCGAATCCATTATGACCTTAGAAAGTTACTTACGTTTTATCAAAAGCTTCTCGTCCGAAAAGTATGCCGGTGTTCAAGATTGAGCAGGACATAGACTTCCTTCTCCACGACCCCCCGTCAGCCTTGGATATCATTAAATTCCATGATGATACTGGGCCTGGCTCTCAGGCTGCGGACTTGCGACTGGATGTCATGGGCAATCCCAAGTCCCGTTGGAACAAGATAGTGGCTGGTATCCTTCTGCAAGCGGTCCAGGTGGAAGCTGCAACACCACACAACTACCCTCCAACACTTACATGATGTCCCTGATTATCCAGAGGTTGGACAACCTGAAGAAGGCATGGAGAGCGAAGTTGCCGAGGACCAGAATGGATGGGACAATAGAAGATGAAGACGAAGCCTATCAATGACTGGAAGACACCGTGGAGAAGACGAAGAGGAGTACCAGACATCGAACCCGACGATGCGCTGTAAGTCCATGACTTCGTAAAGAGTTTTGACTGACGCTGTGGCAGAAATGGGAACAGCACATGAAGATCGTCGACGGCACAATTCGTATCAAGGACAAGGATGGAGACAACAACCTATGCCATTGGGAGTGGTTACGCGAGGTGCTATCCAAACTGACACAGGATGGCATGAGCTCGGAAGATACTGATGATGAAGATGTTAGAGTTGGTATCAGCCACTCTGACTGAAAGCGGACACAGTGTGCCACTCGTTGTGTGCCACTCAGTGTGATAGCCAGAGGAGCAGTCTAGAACTGCAGTGGACGCTTTCACATCTTTCACATTCTTCACACTTCACACTTCACTATCACTTGGCCACTCAATGGCCAAGATGCTTTGTGCCACTTCCTTTGTTCTTTATGCTCTTTATGCCCTTATCCCTTTATCCTCATCTCAATGGACGTTGTAGGGACATTCTCCTTTGTATATAATACCATAGAACGTCCTGTAGCTGTATATAAGACCACCTCTGGTCTCTGAAAATACATCAACTTGTTCCCTTCATCTCTTGTGGATTCTAACAGGTTATGGGCCTATTCTGAACCACTTGCAGCATCTCTACATCGTTCTACACACCTCTACATCGTCCTACTTAGCCTCTTGCAGCAGAAAACTCTGTTCTTGAGCATTTCACTCTTCTGAGCCACTGCCACTTCAGCCACTCCTCCCTTGCCACTCCTCCCTTGCCACTCCACTGCTCCCATACCCTTTCCTACCATTCCTGGAGATCTACTAACGTTCTACAGCATCTATTTTGTCTTAGGCGGGGTGTGGGACTCGTGAACCTGCATCAGAAAGCCAAGGTAGTTAGTCTATAGTTTTTCACTTAGCTACAAGGGGGGCATCTTCTTTGTTGAACTGTTGGGGTTATTCTGGTCGTCAGACATACCTTAGCTCACTCAGTAACAAACGGTAGTCAATCCGTTGAACTGGGGGGTCTCACAACTGCTCATTGAAGTGTCAGCTCATCAGAATACTTTGTACTTCATTTTCGCATTTTCGCATTTTTCGTATTTTTGCCTTTCTTCTTCGATTCCTTCCTTGCACCGCAAGTCTAGTACAGTGATCTTAGCATCCCACCGTGGGTAGAAGCCTGTAGCAGCAGGTGGACCGGTGTACTAGCAAATCCGCTGTTCAGCGTCCATTTTACCACACACAACACCCACACAAACCCCCCTCACATCCCTATATCAAACTCAATCCCCCTACTCCACCCAAGTCAATTTCGCCTCTCCATCACACACCATGTCAGACAGCACTCTCTCCAACATTACCCCTCTCTCAGACCACAACTTCAGTACTTGGAAGCCAGAAATCTCTGCTTTGCTTAGAGCCAAGGGTCTATGGCGCATTGTCAATGGCACTGCTCCTTCTCCCAAGGCTGATGATGTAGACAAGGTTGCTGCTTATCAGGAGAAGCAGGACAAGGCTGCAGGTCTCCTTGCGCTTTCCCTGTCTTCTGCACAGCGCATCCACATCCAAGGCATTGAGGATGACCCTGCCAAGATCTGGAAGAAACATTTGGTCTCTACTCTACTCATGCAGAAGGATCTCTCCCTGGACATGGTCCATAGTGCCCTGAAGCGTGAGGAGATCAACAGGAAGCCCAGAGCGTCCCCATCCTCTGATGGATCAGCCCTGAAAGCCACAGCCATAGCCAAGTCCTCTACCAAGTGCGATTTCTGCGATTACACCAACCATTCTACTGCAGAGTGTCGCTCCTTGAAGAGGTACAAGGCAGAGAAGGCCAAGGCCAAGGGGTCGTCCGCTCAGCCAGCTGGTACTGCAACAGCATCTCAAGCACAAGCTCAAGCACAGACAGACACCAAGTCAGAGTCTGCTGGTCATGCAAGTCTTCGCTCTTCTGATGTGAACTGGACTGTCTCTAATGATTGGATTGTGGATACAGGTGCTACTTCGCATATGACACCGCACAAGCACTGGTTTGCATCCATGCAAGCCCATAGGGTTCCCATCCAATTAGCAGACAAGTCTATTATCTATTCAGAGGGCAAGGGCGAGGTGCACTTTGCTCCAAAGGGCAGAGGGCCTGTTGTTGCTATCACAGATGTATTATATGTACCCCAGCTTGGCTCAAATCTATTCTCTGCGCTTCATCTCACTGAGCATCGTCAGTTCACGGTGATCATTAGCAAGGGGAACATAGACTTCATCAGAGATGGCAAGACCCTTTTCAATGCTGTTGTTGAGGAGTCTAATGTGGCAAAACTTGATGGACTCATTCAAATTCAGACTGCACTGGCAAGCACTGTAGACCGTAGTCTGTTGCATCGTCGCTGTGCTCATGTATCCAAAGAGAGGCTAGAGAAACTCGTTAAGAACAAGCTCACAGTCAACCTGAAGCTTGATTCTGAGGCTCCACTTGCTGATCTATGTGAGACGTGCATCATGGGCAAGCAGCACCGCTTCCCCTTCCCAGACACAAGCGACTACAGTGACTTGAAACCACTAGACCTGGTTGTATCTGATGTGCATGGTCCTCTCCCTGTCTCTACTGCCCAAGGCTATCGCTATTGGATTCTCTTCTTGGATGTAGCATCACGTCTCTATGTGGTCTACTACATGAGAGAGAAGAGCCAGGTGTTTGCATGCTTCAAAGAATTCAAAGCATGGGCAGAGAATCACTTTGAGCGCAAAATGTTGAACCAAGGAGTAGATCGACTTGGGAGGACTCTAAGACAGACCACTGGAGTCTGAGATGAGCAACTGAACTGGATATTGAGCAAGACAATATCTACACACCTGGAGTCTGAGATGAGCAACTGAAGGTTGCCTGAGCGCTNAGACNCCGTCNNANGTCCGTGGGAACATCCGCATTAGGAAGGGGAACACAAACAACACAAGTCCAAGTCTATCTTGGACACAGAAAGAACCACAGCATGGAAATGGACGAGTAGGGTATCAGAATGATGGGGGAAGTGAGGGGAATCCGAATATGATAAAGAGAAGAAAGTAGAGCATCAAGAAGCTCGTCCAACATGTTCTGGCTCAGAGATGAGATCCAGAAAGGGGTCATCAGTGTCAAGTACATCCCTACAGACTTCATGGCTGCAGACATCCTCACCAAACCTCTGAGCAAGGTGAAAGTTGTGGAAGCTTACAAGCAGCTTGGACTGCAGAGTTAGCTGATTAGGTGGGAGTGTTAGAGTTGGTATCAGCCACTCTGACTGAAAGCGGACACAGTGTGCCACTTTCTTTGTTCTTTATACTCTTTATGTCTTTATCCCTTTATCCTCATCTCAATGGACGTTGTAGGGACATTCCCCTTTGTATAGAATATCATAGAACATCCTGTAGCTGTATATAAGACCACCTCTGGTCTTTGGAAATAAATCAACTTGTTCCCTTCATCTCTGGTGGATTCTAACAGGATGGCTTTGATCTCATACTTAGGGCAGAGCACGGGTATATCTACGGGTGATTTTGAGTGTACTGTTATATTTGTGCAGACTTACCGCCCGGACCCCGATCTCCGAGGTTCATCAGGACACCTCCGCGGTAGCGTCCGTTCTGACTGAGGAACATTGAGCTCACGGGTTTTATGCCGTGATGATCTACTGAGCTTTCCCGTTGAGTGTTACGACGAAGCGTAATAAGCAAGTTGAGGTTCAGTCTGAATAGTGATGTCACTGTCTGGGTCTTGCTTAGGACGCTTTGTGTATTGAACAAAGGAGGTCAAGCTGAGGATGGTCCACAGTGAGACTGCTAGTTTATATACAAGTACAGATATGATGAGTCAAGAGAAAAGATAAGCAAAGAGACTTAGTAATACAGCGGGCATCGATGAGTAAGCCCTACAGCTTATGTTGAATAAGCAAGTCACATGATAAGTAAGTCATGTGNAGATGAGTCATGANGAATGACGAGACAAAGAATAAGAGTCCGTTAAGCAAAAAAGAAAAGAAAAGAAAAGAAATATAACTACAAGTTACAACGAAAATTGTAACATTACCCCCTTTCTACGCTGAAGTCACCCTGACTTCAGTATTTCTCTAACTTCTAGACCTATGCCTGGTGAGTACAGGAGAGCGACGGGTTGCCACCTCAATGGCTCGTCGCGTGGCAGCCTCGAAACGGCGGGAGCGAGTCAGGCGAGGGCTAGTGTGAGGGAATGGAGTGGGGGATCTATTGGCGAGAGAAGGTGGTGGAATGGGAATTGGTGGTGGAGATGGCGCAGGGGATGGCTCAAGCTGGTCAACCTCTTCTTCCGTAGGTTCCTCTGGGACTGTACNATAATTTCAGGTCTGGGAAAGAATTCCAAGCCGACCTGTCGATCTATGTCGAGTATACCGTCGATGATGTTCTCCATGGCTCTGTTTGCCCCTTCTCTCATCCTGTCTATGTCTCCCTCCATCTCTACTCTTTCCGCCTNTTGTCCGTCCAGAATATCTAATGCGTCACGAAGAGTATTGCGCAATGGTGTGGCGATATCGCGCTGACGGAAGAGGACGGCCCGCTGGTGGATCAGGCCCACATGGATGTCATGAAAAGTGTTGTATGCATGGTGAAGAGGGGTGAACGATGAGGAATGAGAGTTGTGAGCATTGAGAAGGGCGCNTTGCTGGTCGGTGAAGTCCGATGNGATGGTGTCAAGAGCCATATGTATGTTTGCCCTGCGACGGCGCATATCGGTGGCGAAATAGTGTGCGCTGTAGTTGGTAGACATGATGTGAATGAATGCGTGTTTNGAAAGTGGGAGACTGTTCGATGAGATTTTGGGAAGACATTCGCTTTCCTTTATACGGTGTTTGAACGCTGAATTGCTCGGGAAGATGTGGGTATCACCCAGCNGGGTATTGGAATNNCGATNNNATGNANNNTNNNNGNGGAATNGTNCTNNNNGGNNAACNGGNGCNGNGNNNGNNANNGGAAACCATTTC
>SGPM01000336.1:0-29599 GCA_004802725.1 Antrodiella citrinella
CTCGTCCGTCAATCTCCCCGTCCGCGTCGCCGTGTCTGAACCCACCGCGCTTCCCGCCCCGTCCAAACCGGATCGCAGGCGGCACCAGCGTCATCGCGTTCATCGCGTCTGCAATCTCGTCCATCCCTCCCGACGCCGATCCCGAGTCTCCCGACGCTCTCTCCTCCTGCGCGTGGCTATCCTCATCGTCGTACTCCTCCTCCCCTCGGTCTCGCGCCTTCCACGGGCCCCGCACCAGACTCACGCCCTCGCCCCATTTCTTCAACAGCCCGCCCACACCCTTGTTCGTCACCGCAAAAAAGTACTCTTTCGGGTATCCGTGTCCTTCAATCAGGTGCAGTCGTCGCCCTTTCGGCGAGGAGAACAGTTTCGGGCACGACCCGACGTGGCATGCGAACTGCAGGCAGTTTAAGCGTTACAGTGGGAAGAGAGAAGGACAGACTTACAATCTTCTCGCCTCGGTCTTTGCGCACCGCGGCGATCGGGTCGTGGTTTTCAGTTTGGTGCTGTGAGCGGGGTGCGTGAGTACGTGCTCGTCCCCGATACCAGCCTATCAAACTGCGACCATTCTCTACCGTCTACTCAACGTTGGCTCTCATGCGCGTAGATCATACATCCGATCGCTCTCATCTCTCCACCACTAAACGAAAATAAAAACTACACTACTCACCAACTCCAACAACCGCGCATCGGGGAACACACACCCGCACCCGCGCACCTCACACACATGCGCGTGGTACGTCGCGTAGTGCCGCTCCAGCTCCTGCGTGTTCGCCAGCGCCGTCGCCCGGTGGTGCGGTGGGTGGCATGTCGGCGGCAGCGTGCAGAACAGCTGCGTCTTTGGCGGCTGTGTCGTATTCGATGAGGGGGTGGACGAATGGGGGGACGTGCGCGGGAGGATCGTCCGCAGCGCTTTCGGCGTTGGTTGGTCCCCAGGCGGGGAGGACGCTGTCGGCGGCGTACGCATCCGTTTGTGCGAGCCTTGGATTTCGCTTTGAGGGTTCGGCATCCGTCCGTCCGTGTTCATGCTCGTCGTGTGGGATGGGAGCAAGGAGGTTTTGATCTAGGCGCGCGAGCTGTGATCGCGCTGATCGGTTTCTCGCAGGTCCTCGATGGCTGCACCGACTCGTGACCTCACGACCTCCTCATCGAGGGCCGCCTCGTCTGTTATGCTCCCTGGGGCAAGTTGATTGACGCAGAGTGACTACTACCACTACTAAGCACCACTACTAACTACTGCACAGGTGCCATCGCATAATGGTTAATCTCAAAACAGGAATTACTCGTACCGTCTAGCTTCCACCGCCCGGGCCGCAGCCGGGAGTAAGGGAGACCGAGGGGAGATTCCGGCTGGTGCCGAAACTCCGCTAGTACCTGGAGTCTACCTGGACTTGTCTTTCACGACAGAAGCGTAGCAGTACTCCCCCACGACTAGTTGTCCTGGAGAGTTCTGCCCGTCTCGACTCTGCCTGTGAGTCCATCGGGCCTTCCGGACGCATGACACGGAAAGGTAGAATGAACGGTTAATCTCAAAACAGGAATGGCAAGGCTTTCGAAAATCACGTGACGAACTATTACACACTTATCAAGACTGTATTCCGTCACACTTGCCTGTCTCCTCAACAATATGCCACCATCTCAGAACCTGTCGAAAGCTACGTTGAGCGTCGCTGAGGGCTCCCATCCACTCAATGGTCATGACGACGATGCTCTTTGATCGTGAACGCAATCCGTCGTCAACGACGAGTCGTATGCGCATCGCAAGAGCCGACCTCGAGCAACCGCTTCAGAATCTAATGGGTCCGGTGAGAGATACCCTACTGGATATGTTTGGGTTCCTGGCCCCCCGGCCCTCTATTTGGTTCTATGTAGTACGTTGTCGTCTCATCTTATTCTACGTTGCTTACCGTTAATGAACGATTTTCTACCAGCCAACGAACCCCATAAACCTTCTCGGCATCAAACCACGTTGGGCTGATATGGTAAGCCCTACTGAAGATGTCGCACGCTATTATACACAAGTGGTGCGCATCGGTTGCGCGTTCCAGAGACCCGACGACTTTGACGACAGTCTGTTGCATTTTTTCATCGTGGTATCAAACAGCGGACGTCCTTTGCCAGAGTAAAAAAGTAAGCATGGTGTATGTATCGCATGTAACAGACCATTCTTGACTCCCGACGACATCCAGGATACGCTGCTCGCTTGGAGGGTGTTACCATACCGATTCCGTTAGCCGTCAGCGAATTTCTGGAGATGCAAAGCTCTCCTGGCACGGCAATTTACGATGGCTTCTATCCCGACAACCAGCACAATCGCTCCTCCTATCCAGTTATACCACCCTGCTTTCGAGACATTTTCCGGATCTGTCGCTCAGCCAGGCTTTCTACCCGACGACAATGTCGTCCCGCATGTGTCTCGTTTTCTGCCATCGTCGTGTCAGGCTCTTCTGGACGCCCCCACGCATGCGGCCAATTTGATTGGCAGGATTCTTGGTCGTGATCCGCAGATCTGGGGTTCCGGTTTCCCACCCAGGATTTTCTCTGGTTCGGTCGGGAGCCACTCTGTTCCCCTCGTCATGGTTGCGCAACACCCCTTGGACACGTATGATTTGGATCCGACGATACGAGCAGAGTATTCAGTTCTAGAGGTTTGGGCACGAGACGTGGTACGTTCCCTCTGTTCTTCACTCTGATGACTGGTTCGCTCATATTTTTGTCAGATGGCCCCTATCCGCGACAAATGCTGCTGCCCGACTTTCATCGTCGCCGGCACCGGTCCCGTCCTTACCGTTATGGGCGCCGTCTTCACCAACCGGTTCATTGTACAACGTCTCACAAGTCTCACGTGGCTTGGAGAAGCAGCCACATTCGAGGACAGCCACGTCTACGAACTCTCTCGCGCCCTCCGTCGATCCGTGGACCAGCTCGAGAATTACCACAGGACGCTTCAAGTACCCGAACTCAGCCCTAGGCTCCCCCATCCTCGGTATTTTCCTTACTCGACTAGGTTCATGGATCCTCAAGGCCCAGTCGTGGAGTTCAAGTACGTGCGTGCTCTGACGGATGCTCCTGAATCGGAAGTTGTTGTTCTAGCAGAGACTGTGTGCATTTCGGGCGTGTCATACAAACACGACCTCGTCGTCAGATTCGTGGATAGGTATTGTGGCGCCGCACACCAGCTTCTAGCCTCCCACGGACTGGCACCCGCGCTGCACTATTTTGGCTTGTTGGATGGACAGAAGGCGGCGGACGACGCGGACGACGGCCTGAGACATGCCTTGTACGTTGGCCCACTTCGGATGGTCGTGATGGACTACGTCAAGGGAACGGAGGCCTCGGGATTGGCCACAGATCCCTTGACGGACGATGTGGTGGACCAGCCCAAGCGGGCCCTGGATATACTGCACAACGACGGGTACGTGTTCGGCGACATGCGTCCTTCGAATGCCTTGTTGTTGGACGCGGGTCGTGTGCATTTGATCGACTTCAGCTGGGCGGGGAAGCAGGGCGATGCAAGGTATCCGTAGGCGGATGTCGAGTGATATTGAATGGGCGCAGGGTACGGAGGAGTTAGGGTTGATCACGAGGGAGCATGATGTGGAGATGCTACGTAGGCAGTTTGCGTTGTGACTCTGTTAGCTAGATTTGACGTCTCATTCATATGTCATGTCATCTTTAGCGTGAGCAGTAGTCCGATTGCTTGAGGAGATGCCAAATCGGCGGCATTATGAAAGCGAAGGAAGACATTCCTCGTTCTCGTGCATACGCAACGTGAAGAAACAGTTTGGCAACGAACAGCACTCGTTACTGTAAATAAAAATGTGTATCGCGATAACGATGAGGTCTCGTCCGGCGAAATAGCCTTGGCGACACGCACTAGTTGACCGCTCTTCTTATAGATGCTCTGACATCGAAGAAGAGGTATTTTTGACGTCGACGCCCTGGAAGTCAAGAGCTGAGAGACGTATCCGCATCAACCTCGCGCATTGCGAAGGCTCAAGGCAAGGCGTAACGTTCTCATAAACTGCAAACGGAAACAGGGACGATGTCCGAGTCTGACTTTCACTCGTAGTTGCGGTGCGAGATGACGCACACTGACACTTACTATTGCATACAGTCGCCGTTGACTGTTCAGTCTTGTATTGAGGTCGGAGGCGATGGACTTGGCCACATATAACATAATCACATTTGCTCTCTACAGACGTTTCCCAAACCCCAAGAATGAAAACCGAACTCGACTTGCAAGAAAATGAGGTGCGGACTACCGTTTGAGCTATTCGCAATCCGAGAATGATGTTAGTAGTGCGGTACAATGGAAGTGGCTTGTACTGACCGGCGTTGTTATACACGGTTATGTACGCCCTCAAGAGCCCGTAACGCGGACGATGGTTGGCTTTCGGGAGTTGAACGAAACTGAGTGTTTGCCGTTCAAGAATGTATTGACTTGGTAGTGGTCACCCGACTCGTCGTAAAGGTAGTAGTTGTAGTGTTCGCTGCTTTCGAAGACCAGGGTGTAGCGATAGATGAGAAAGTCATTCATGTGGTCGACGAGCAAGTATTGCGAAATTGCCGCTTTGTTCTTGATATCGTCAGGAGTCCGTCTCCATTCAGGTTCACCCGTAGGCTCCCGGCGACCTTTGATGTCGAACGGTTTTTTTGCCTTCTCCCTATTATCAAGACAGAAGTTAGTGAACATTCAACATATAAGAGCGAGAGAAGCTCTTGTGGGCGTTGCCGTCAATTTGTTGGTTCGTCTGAAAAACTCACTTCACGGGCGGGTTCGTTGGCCGCATTTGCATCACCAGCGCTTCCAATCTTGAATTCGACTCCTTTCATGCTGACGGCGGTTTCCCATACAAGGTCGTCTCGGACGTTCATCTCGTATCTAAGGATGAGAAGATAATGGTCAGGAAATGCTTGTATCGAATGGTTGAAGGAGAGCTTACGTGTCTGTCATCCTAGAGATAAGAAAGGCGTGCTGAGAAGACACGAGAGGGTGCTGGTTGAGGAGTGCGCTGTTGCAAAGAGTTGGTGAGAAGGCCGTACTATGAAGGCGTGATAGAGGGGGGAGCAGTGAGGAGGGCACCTATTTATACAAATCTCTCCGTAGACCCCGCTGAGCCGTCGCCGTATGAAATGCATTTGTGAGAATGGTGAGCATGGAGTCGAGCTTCCGACGCAGAAGACTGCGGTACAATTTGCCATACGTATAGGCATGAGCGCGGAGCTCACATCGAAGCTGCTCAGAATGTCGCAGTTTCTTGGATTGAGGAACATATGGAGTCGCATTCCGTTGATACCGTGCTCGTTTTGAGCGCAGGGTGCGAGGTTTCCGACCGCCCGCTTCGGACCTGCAGAGCTTGAATGAACACGTCGTCCAGATGTGATGCAGCACTGTTCAGAATGATGCGGACGAGGAAGAAGCTCTTACGACGCAAGCTCGTGCGTAAGGGCTGAGGCGGTGGCGAGGGAGACTATGTGTGCATGTGAGTGCACAATATACAGCGATGATAATCACCCAAAGACTAGAAGCGTACCTAGAGCCACGATCGTGTGGCACGAATTGAGACATCCCCTCTATTCTCTATCGTCCCTTGAAGAGTGTCAGAATGTGACCGCATGAGACACTTTAGAGGTCGACCTTTTGGAACGAGGATCCGTCGTCCCACAGTTGGCATGGTGACGTGTACGAGATCGCGGGTCCCGGCTGAGCACCCATTGCCTGTCCGAGGGTGTCTTGCTCATTTCTGTTAAGCCGATGGTGCTGGGCACAACACCACAATGGCTCTCGTAGTACTCGTACTAGTGCCACCGTCGGAAGCTGTCGAAGTCGACTCGGAGTAGGTGCTACTAAGTAGTAGGACCGTCCATTTCTCGGTGATACAACGAGCGGGCCCCAGCTTTCCACCACCCATGCACCGGGATCTGGACAAAGATGTATATGGAGAATCAAAAATATGGCAAGTCTCCCGGCAGTGTTTGTTTGAGATACTCAGGCTGTGAATCTGTAACGAGAAAGACGTGTCGGTGATATGTGTAGTGAAACTCGACGCATTTAAATTTGATGTGGAAAGACGAGGAAAGACGCAACTACAACGGTCAAGAATCGTCGTCCGATTTTCCGATACCGAGTGTGGCGTTAAAACGAGATTTTAATTGTACACACGGGGCTCGGGAAAGAAAAAGAGATTCAGATCTTCAGATCTAGATATCTAGAGAGGGAGAATTTCAATTTGGCCGTGTAAACTCAGCGCCTGTGCAAGCGCAGCTTTGTTCTTCTCCTTATATCTGGCATTTCATAGGATCATCTGTAGTCTAAGTCATCTCCATTTCGTTGTTTCGACTAGAGCTGAAGATCTGCAAGGCGAGTCTACAACATCTTGTCACTCAAGATTGTTTCAGCTGTAACCTCTCACGAGCGCATGCGACGCTGTGAGGATCACAAACTATGAACACAGCCTCTTGCCAAGCACGCCGAACACTCACAGGACTTATTGGATGTGATGCAACCAAGATGCAATGTTCGTTCTCTGACCGTCATATACACCTTGAATAGGCTCAGGTTCCCAACCCGTGCGCCTTTCGTTCTCCGGTTCATTCTCCGAAATGCGCGATCAATGTTTACGAGGGGGATGGTCATGCATCACAGTGCATCACCGCTGTATCAGCAATCAGGGCGTAACAATGTCATAATCATGAATCCCGAGGGTTCACGAGGAATCATGACAATTTACAGTGATACACCATTATCTGACTACACTGGGTCATAACATTGCATTTATGTCCAATACGGGCCGTCAACCCTGATGGTTGCACCCGTCAACGCTGGCAGTTTCGGTCTGGCGTTCATCCATCACGACGATGCTGCTGATTTAATTTTCAGGATGCCATGTATAACAGCCAGCTGAATCGGCGGGGATCCATACTGTTCTTTGCCCCGACCTTTTCTTTGTTATTGTTATTGTTTCTGGCCCTGGTGGTCATTCGTGCTAGGACTGAGTCCCTTGGTGCATTTTATCATTCTTTTGTAGCATATTCAAACCTTCCTTCTCACTTTCAACATCAACGCCAACATGCATGCATCCCTCGCCCTCCTCTTGTTTCTAGTCCCTCACCTAATCGCTGCCGTCCCAACCGGGTTTGCTCCTGGGATCTCTGCTCGCAGTTCACCTTCAACGGCAGCTGTTTCTCAGGACGTGGTCTCGTCCGAACTCACTCGCCCTGCATTCCATGCACGTGCGGTGTACTGTTCAACAGCAAGTGTGACTGCGTTGAGCTGTGGCGCGCCGTGCCAGGCTCTCCAAGGTGTCAATGTCATCACCGCAGGCGGGGATGGCGGCGAGACACCTAGATGTGAGTTCCTTTGATATAATGTGGATAAAACAGGCTTGCTCATGTGATGGAACGTTAGTCTATATTGCGACTGACCCGTCTATCCAAGCCGTCGTCGTCGCACACCAGGGAACCGATCCTGAGAACTTGTTGTCTGATGCGAATGACGTAGAGATCGCCCATGTCACGATGAACACGACGTTGTTCCCTGGTGCCGCTAGTATGTGCTTTCAATTTTTCTTCGTCTCACGTGTGCCTTACGCTTATTTGCTATGCTCGTAGAAGGAGTAGAGGTACACGATGGGTTCCAAGCAACTCAAGGCCGTACGGCCGACCTTGTTCTGAGTACCGTCAAGTCTGCGCTCAGTTCGTCTGGATTCAAAACTGTGTTGGTGACCGGTACGTTCTTCTTAATGTCTTTCTCTGGTGTATATATGTGACTTACATTGCTGCAGGCCACTCTCTCGGTGCTGCGGTTGCAGTTTTGGACGCCACGATGCTGAAAATGCAGCTCTCATCCGACATTAGCATCAAGAGCGTGACATTTGGCCAGCCACGTGTTGGGAACCAAGCGTTCGCGAATATGGTTGACTCCTTGGTATGTTTTCCCTGCCCTTCCCTCGACCACTAAGCTCATCTTCATGTTTTTTTTCTTTCTGAATTAGCTCTCTGGTTTCGTCCGTGTTACCAACCAGCACGATATTGTTCCTATCGTCCCGCCCGAACTCTTGGGATACGAGCAGGTATCTGGTGAGATCCATATCACCACTGTCGACTCAACGACTGGAGTAGCGACGCTGGTCAGCTGCCCCGGCCAGGAAAATAGCGTAAGTCTCATGCCGCCGTCATCTTGCGTCGTATTCGACTGACGATTTTTCTCAGAATTGTGCGGATAGCAACTCTATACTGAATGTCTCTATCGCCAACCATCTGGGACCGTATTTCAACGGAATTTCGTTCGGTGCGGCTGCGTGTCCGGCTTGATTTTGCAGTTTCTTGTTTTTTCTTCAGGTTCGTTGGGATTTCAATGGGTTCAGTCAATTTCATCGGGTTTATTCTAATTCGCGTCAGGCACGTTATGGAGACGAAGTGCGGGGCACGACGACAGAGCGAAATGCGGATGCTGGAGAGGATACATCAAATGCTCGGAGAAGACATGTATTGTTGTGTCGACCTTTTACTACAAGACATGATGGGAGGTATAATGACTGTCGTACAGGTCGCTGTGAACTATCATCTATTACCACAGCAGATGGGTCCGCCATGTGGAGGACGAAGCGACAAATGAACAGCGAGACCAGATAGATGCAGACAAGATCACGATTGGGGAGATACTGTCAGTCAGCATTGACGGTGCCAGTACTCGTCGTGAACCGGGGATTCGAAGGGTAGAAGAATAGGGCATGAACAAGCCGTTCGAGGGAGAGGTGTCGCCTCAGAAGCATCAGTCGTCCGTCGGCGCAGCGTGGTCCGTGAAGACCTCGATTGTTGAGCGTATAACTGAGTTCGAGACTCTGAAACAACAACACGGAACATACCTATATATCTGTGTCGTAGTAAATCAAACCATCACGACATGATGGGATGTTCTCTACACAGTGACCGTAGCATACGTACCGCCAGCGCGTCCATACGCAGGATCCAGGGGTGAGACCAGTAAGATGATCATCGTTTAGATCACAAAATAACATACCTGATAGATAATTGTTGAGATGTTTGCACGGCAAGAACACAACAACATGGTCGTGAAGAGTCGAGAGGGTCCAAGTCCGAAAACGCGAGTCAACAAATGTGACGGGCGTCTGTGAAATTAGGACGCGTAGTAGAAGCGACCCCTCTGACTTTCACTTTCACTTTCAATTTCATCTTCCAGTCGCATACTTACAATGTCAACGGCCAAACGCTCCGCTTCTGCGTCTCCTGGCCACAAACCTCCTTCCAAAGTCCCTCGAACTGATGATCCCATTGATAAGGCGCTGCGAGAGGACACCACAGTCATGGAGGCCCTGGAATTTCTCCAAGGCTCTGCCACCACTGATGCATTATCCGAAGCCTTGTGCTTTTCCATTGTGAAAAAGGTTATTCAGGCCGACCCTGCACTTGACTCAAACACACCCGCAATACTAAACTCTATCGACATACTGCTTCATGATCCGGCAGTTCGAGAGGCTCTGAAGAAGAACCCCGCTTCCTTTGATCCTATACGCCAACATGGTGCGTCGTTTATCATAACTCACTTGCGCAATCTCACCTCGACTCGTCAGTGGATCTCCGTCGTAAGACCGTGCCGGAAGTGTCCAATCTCCAAGGCACGGAGGGCGAAACTTTAAACACTGCGAGTAAAAAAGGTCAATGGCCATACTGCTTTTCTCCCCTCTTCGCCTAACGGTTGGCTTGTTATAGCTACGGAAGATTCATGGAAGCAAGAGTTCGTCGGCGACACCTACATTGATTTGAAGGACCACATTAGCTTCTATTGGAATGACAAGGAACCTTATGCGCCTTACTGTACCATTGTTCAATCAACCGGAACAGGGAAATCAAGGCTGGTGGACGAGTTCAGTAGGACAAGTTTTGTTATCCCGATGAACCTCAGAAATCCCACAGCGCGAGGTGTGTATGTCCAACCAGGTCCCTTCGCAATGTCTCCGCTGACTTGTTGCGTTCTAGGCTTTCCTCTTAGAGCCCAAATTGTACAGACCTGCAGTAACAGTCCTCAAATTTTTGCCAAATGCATATTTTTCCCTGATAGAGAATGGTATAGAGATGCTGAATCCAAATTTTCTAAGAAATTGGCGGACTACTTTTTGTGTCACAAAGGATATGGTGTTGCGCACATGAGCGCTTAATAGGCGCGCACTAAGGGGGAGCAGATGTCCAGTACATGTCTGCTCACCTATTCTCTTGGTGTATTGTCACTTGTACATGATATAAAAGATGTGTGGGATGCAGGAAAGGATGGCTGACTGAAAATTCAACTGTCCATAATTACGCTCACCAGGCCACCTACTGCCGATTACAGAATAGTGAACCCAGCCTCATGTGCATGTCAGATGGGACTGTTACCGCGTCAGTATACTCTCTATGTATATATCATTTAATAGCTACAGTAGCTAAGAAATTGGCGGAACGGTTTTGGCAGGGTGACTGATCTGCTTTGGGCGCTTGTACACCCAGGAGGAGCAGTACATGTCTGCTCACCTATTATCTCGGTGTATTGCCACTTGTACATGATATAATAGATATGTCGGATGCAGCAAACAATGTCTGAATGAAAATCCAACCATTAATATAACACACTCAGCTCGCTACTTGCTACCAACCCTAAATTAAGGTTGGAGTCTACCAACTATAGTTCAGTGCACCGAGACTCAAGTGCACGGTGGATTAGGCTACTACTGCTTCGGCACACCTGCTGTGTATATATCATTCAATATCTACAGTAGCCAAGAGATTGGCGGCACAGTTTTGGTGGGGGTGCCGCCGCTGCGCCTGCGGATACGAGGTCACCGGAGGAGAGGTTCCAGGTTCAGCTACAGGTGCATTATTTATCTTGATTTTCTCCGTTTCTTTCTTCATTGCTCATGCGTGTTTTCGTGCATAGCAATTGCAAGACATGGGTTTCACGAACGCGTCGCAGAACGTTAGAGCGCTCCTCGCTACCGCCGGGAACGTTCACGCTGCGATTGAGTATATATTAGGTGGTGGCGGCATGTAGACGAGACGACGACGATGATCAGGGGGGAGGCAGGGAAGTTCGATAATGATGTACAGATAGAATATCCACCGCAAACACGAATTGCTGATTTTGCACATTGCACATGTACACTGCGTCACGCATATTCTCAGTTCTGAGGTCCGATATAGGTGTGTTTCGTCTGACAATAAATTTTGCGCGGTAGCCTACTCCTCAGATAGTTTGGCACGCTTTATGGCTTCATCAGGGGTCCCAGGAGGCGTCATCCGCTTGACGGCACCACTACCTTCATCCACTTCCCCCGCTATGAACCAGTGTGAACAGCTCGTCCCAGTGCGAAGCCTAAACAAACAAACATACCTGCTTCCGCAACAGAAGGCGGCGCTGTTTTGCTAACGGCTTGTGATGATCTACCTGTATCCGCCTCGACTGGCAGAGGCCTCGCATAAGGCTGGACGACCCAATGTGGGAACGTATACAGTCCGGTCTCGGGATTGAACACGACCAGCTCTTCGACTGACTTGCCATCTGCAGCTCGCGCGTCACGCTGTTCGAAGAGAGGAAAAGGCATACAGTCAGTAAACGAGCCATGATGTGAGAACAAGCCAGTGCTCAAGAATGGACCCCGCACCTTCATACGAACGTCCATCTCCCTCACGACATCCTCGTACTTCTGCATCCCCTCTTTTTCTTTCCCCTTGGGGAACGTGACCTTCCCGAGGGTTTCCCGTAAGTCGGTCTCGCGGGACAGCGCAGGTCGCAGGAGCTTGAACAGATGGCCTTTGATGGCACTGGGAGACGTAGGTGTGGCGAGGGATCGGACGATAGTCAGGTACTCGGATGCGAGCGTCGTATGTGGTGGATGGTAGCCGCATTCAGCAGTGATCGCCCAGTGTTCTGAGGTATCGTGGTCTAATGGAGGGGAGGGGGTGGAGGTGGAGGTGGAGGGGCCAGAAGAAAGGAAGATAGCAGGGTTGTAGAGGTTGCCTTCAGCCGACATCACGGCGTCTGCGCCCGTAGCAGCTAGACATCGCTCAATGTCGCTGTGGACGAGAACGTTGCCGTTCGCGAAGACAGGAATGGAGACTGCTTCCTTGACGGCGCGTATTTTCTCCCAGTCAGCCAGACCCTGCGGAATACACGTATCGAGAATACCATCAGTGGGCAGGATACGCGCAGTTGCAGTGAACACAAACACTTCGCTGTCCACGCTGATCTCGTGTCCGTCCATGACAAGTTAAGATTTGTGCGCCGGCACTTTCGAGCATCTTGGCATACTCCACGGTCTTCTCTACTGTCGAAAACACGCGAAATTTGGCAGTAACGGGGATGGACAAATTGGTGTGTAAAGTGTTGACTGCGAACAACATAAGAAAGGTGTTTTTGAGCATAGGTCGCAAACACACTCACTCAATCTATAGATCAACTCCCACTCGTCCTGCAAAAAGGACCCGTAGTGACCCCTTCGGGCAATATCCTGTGGGCAACCCAAGTTGACGTCCACGGCGTCGCAGTATGGCTCCACAATCTTGGCAGATGTTAACAGTTGTTCTGGGTCGTTGGCACAGAACTGGACAATGAGTGGTCTGTCCTCCGAACCGCCTTCTTCGCCCTTGGATATGTTAAAGTTCTGCTCCCGGAACGGTTTCCGGTTTCCCTCCGCGAACATCTAGGCATACTGTTCAGATGCCAGCTGCCCGGACGTAAGATTGCTCATAATCTGACCTTCGCATTAATCATGGGTGTATACACGAGCTACAAAAGTGCATAAATTGTGTGAGCATACTTAAGATTGCATTGATGACTATTGAACTTGCCTGGCCACCATATTGTCGTGACAGTATTCGCCACGCCTGCATCGGTCAGCACACGACATCTCACACGACACGTCGATGAATGCTCACCAATTCGCTCTGATCGACCATAGGCGCAACCACGAACTTCGGGCTTCCCAATATTTGATGATAAAAGTCATATCCTGCTAGCTTTCGCGGAGACTGGGTATTGAGGCCGGGCATGATGGGTGATAATATAGTACAAAGAACGGAGCGCAGATTGCGCAGTACGTTAGTGTGCGCGTGTATCTTGAATACGTTTGATTGTCGATATGCGGTGGTTTTCTGATTCTAGTGTTGTATCGTAGACGATGGTCCTGCTAAACAACCCGTTTGTCAGGAAGTGAACCTGTAAAGATTTACAGTGTCGACGATCGAGTCGTAACATCTTCAGCGCCTACGTCCACGTGGGCGATCCTCGGATCAACGCCACAACGAGACTTGTTCATAAGGGCGCTGCTCCGCACACCAGGTCCGAGCCCAGAGAGACGCCGTACACTCACGTGTCTCATGGCCTTGGCCGAAACCGCCCCTTGTCACCCCAACCGTGCGAACATCTCACAACCATATCCTTCATCCAGACGACCCAAAGCTTTGACCCCCATTCTCCTTTGTATACCATGGCCACCTCCGGCTCCACCTTCCAATCCCTCATTTTCCTCATACTCCATGACTTCATTCTTTACTATCTCCCACCGGCAGATATCTTTGCCCTCGGCCGCACCAACCGTGACAACTATCTCGTGGTTGAGGCGTACGTCAAGCGATTCCTGGACATCAACCGATACTTGCTGCCGTACTTTCCCGACCTCGACCAATTCCGCTCACTTCAAGCACGCTGCCAGTTCCTTGTTTCGGGCTCGACCGTGTTGCAGGTCTTCACGCGAACGCGTTTCAGTAACCCCGACCTGGACCTGTATGTCTCCCTGGACTTTTGCGACGACCTCACCGCTTGGCTAGTGTCGAATGGCTACGGGTTCCAGCCAACTGAATGGCAGCCGCCGTCTTTGGTCGATGCCCTCCACGAAGCTCGTTCCCACGACGCTGACTTCGATGCGGAGTATGCCGCGGGCGACGTTCAAGCTGTCTTGAATTTTTTTAAACCAGCATCCGCCGACACCCACGAGCACCTGAAGGTGCAATGTGTCGTCGTAAAGACGTCCCCATTTGCTGCCATCCTCAGCTTCCATTCGAGTGAGTCCTTTCCGCGGTCACTTTTTCTGCATCGTCGCTTATGCCATCACGATAGGCTGCGTCATGAATTTTGCGACTCACCGAACAGTGTCTTGCCTGTTCCCGCGAGCCACCACCAGCACATACCGCACACTCGTCTTCAACCCTCATGGCCAACTCAACGCTCTTGCCAAATATGTCCAGCGCGGATATAAGCTCGTCGAACCCCCTTTCCCCCTTTCTCCTTGACAGATTTTGCCGTCGGGGCACGTTTTGTCGGAGACTCACGCATGTGGACGATCCCCATCAAAGGGCGGGACCCGGGAGGCGTGGTTGTGGACGAAGACACCGAAGGTCGGGCTTGGAGTATCAGGATGGACACTTCTCGCGCCCTCATCGACATTCGCCACTAGCATCGTCTGAGAGTTGTCCCATAGACATTCCCTTGACAGACTATCACCCCTATATTACCTACCGCATGTCTATCTCACCGTTTTGTGGCTCCGTATCCAACTTATATGCCAAGTTGCCTCGCGCCCACAGTCACGCAATGTCGGGTAAGGTAATGAAGTTTGATCTGCAAACGGTACATAACACGAAGCCAACCGAACTAAGTAATCAAAGAGATATACGGAACCAGGCAACCATCCCAGTTTGGTTCGAGCGCGTGGGGCCTGGTGGCGGCCTAATCTTCGTCGTCCGAGGGCGGGAAGTCCGCGTGCTCATCACGGCACACGGCGGGGTTTATGTATTGACAACTACCCTGGGGGTTGAGCGTGGCCACCTCGAATGCGAACTCGGTCAGGACACGATCATTCTTGATGCATATCCCTCCCCTTCTGAAACGCGTAGTAGTAGTGAATGGTAGGTATCTTGTTCCGTCGTGGAAGCTTGGTGGCAGTTGCAGGCTGTCGGTGTCGAAAGCGAATTGGAGACACTTCCCGTCCCCGAGATGCCGCCACGCGTGCGCGTCGTACGCGTCCTTAGCACACGGTCCACCTGGGGGAAACCACGACCTCGCGGACCAGCGTAGATCCCATCCATGCTCCCAATACCAGATGACGTTGGTGTCCACTGCGGCATGGTCTGGACCATATAGGCCACGTTTCATCAACGTCAGACGGGGGAACGCACACACTAACGAATCGGCTGTCAGTACATTGGCATCCACCGTGCACTGAGGCGTCACGGCCTCTCCGAGTGGGTTGTCGTAGGGCGAACGATGGACCGTGATGCGCTTTCGGCTGGGAACTTCTCCCAACACTCCTGTTATGGTAAGGGTTTCGGGCACCGTGGCGAGGACGTCCCGGCGGGCTTCCCCTGCGAACACTACGCCGTGTACACGTCGCAGAGTGTCAACCGTGCGGCCGAACGTGTACCACGGACAGGCGACATGGATATGTGTGATGTCCCACTCCCGAATCCGCCGTTCGATCATTGCGAGGGGGAACTGACCAATGAGGACCGCATCGCCCATTTGCAGCAGTTTGCGGAATGGGACAGGGTCGAATCCCATTTGCCGGAGGTGTGCGTTGTAAGTCAGTTCCAGCTCCTTCTTAACGAGCGCACGCCAATGCGAGGACACCGTGGCACACTTCAGTAGTGAAGGCAGGTCCAGCAACGTGATGATTGTTGCCCAGATGTCGTTCACCTTGTCGGAGCTGATTGAAGCCATGTTAGATTTGCATTGCTAGGAAGTGACCGACTTACTCTGTATCGGTCACAGAATTATGGATTACTCGCATCGCCAAAGAGCCACGAGTTTCGGGAAGGTGATCTGGTTGCGGCGTCGTAAGGTAACCAGCAGGTGGATGGATTTTCGTGGGCCTGTCGTGTCAGGTCAGTCGCCGCGCTACACTCCGAAACGATCCACCTACTTATCAGCTAACGGTCGATTGATGGCGCGGTCGTAGCGCAGTCTTTGCAGGCGATCACGCGCGCGTTTGTCGCCGCTGGGCGGCGGGTGCTCTTTCTTCCAAGCAGAGTTGGGCAGGGATTTTCTCATGACGGCAAGGGTGAAGTATTGGGGCGACGTTGACCGTCCCATCGTGTGCCGCCTTTATGAAGTATCGTTACCGGAATCAAGACGCAGATATCCGCTCTTCATTGCGTGCGGTATGTAGTGGAGAAGCGGAAGGAACGAACTTGGATTCGCCGCCCCTACGTTTCGACCGTCCCTCCATTCCTCGATGCCGTCCGACGCGTCCTAACGAAGTAGACCGGTGATGTGAGGCGCTGCCCGACGCTGCTGAATGTGAAAGAAGGGACGCGGGAAAGTTTCAAGGGTTTGTGAATGCAAGTCATCACGCTGCATCGTTGTTCTTTTGGGGCATGCTCGGTCCTGTGAGGCAATTGCGGAACAAGTCGGAGTCGTCACGAGGGCGCTTCCGGGTTTTAACGGCATCAGTTGAACTTGTCACGTGCAGAACTTCCGCACCTCTAACCGGTCCTCTGACTCCTCACTGCCCAACCGTCGCTGAAGAATTGTAAGATAGATAAAGAGGCCCACGGCCCAACCAGTTCAAAATTTTACATTCGAAGCTCACAAATCACTATCTATGTAGCGCAGACGGGGCATATTGCCGTCGTTTCCGTATTCTAAGTGGTCCCGTACCGCTTCCAACCGCGATAGTGGTACGTCGCTGCCGTCGTTCCTGAGCTCGCAGATACGGAGACGAAAGGTTGATACAGTTCCAGGTGAACACGAGCACATCCCTCCTCGTCGAAACGAGACAGTGGTTCCGAATTGGAGATAGCGTGTTCCGTTGTGAGGACCGGGGTTTCGAGAGAGGTAAGGGGTGTCGAAAGTGACCTGGAAACAATCGCGGTCGCCTACATATCGCCTGGTGTGACTATCGTTGGCGTTGAACCGACAAGCAACTCGACGGGTTCTCCACGGGGCGTCGGTCCAGCGGATGTCCCAACCCTGAGATGAGTACCAGGGCACGTCTGTATCTAACGCGTCACATTCCAAACCGTTCAGACCTCTTTTGACCAAAGTTAACCGTGGGTATACTGATACGAATGAGTCGGCGGTAAGCATGTTAGCGTCCACCGTGCACTGAGGGCTTGCCACATGCGTGAGCGCAGTGTCGAACGGGGATCGCTTGACGACTAAGTGAACGGCCCGTTCGCCCAGCCGGATAGTGGATTCGACCGACATGGTGTCGGAAATAGTGTCCTCCTCATCGACAACAGGCGCACCCGCGAAGATCAATGTCATCTCTTGACATAGTGTCTCGCAAAATTGCGCGAAGGAATAGTGGGGGCAGACGACCATAATTTGTGTGATATTCCAGGCGCGGTCGGAGCGGTGTATGAAGGCCAGAGGAAGCTGACCGATGAGGATGGCGTCGTAGAGTCGCAGGAGTCGCCGGAATGACCTCGGCTCGACGCCCGCCTTTCTCAACAGTAAGTTGAAAGTCAACCCAAACTCCATCTTCACATGAGCTCGAAAGGCATACGAGACAGAAGAAAGGCACGCCAGACTGCTTATGTCGAGATGCTGAAACACCTCGTTCCACATCTCAGCAGGCATCCTGAACAGACGTTAATCCTCTACATTGTGTGATTCGGGGTCATGTGCTCACCTCACCATGACATCGTAGTTACAGGCCACGCTGCGCCTGCGCTCCGCTTTCGACGTCGCAGACGTCAAGTGAATAGGAGTTTCCCCGATGCCCACGATGTAACTGGCGGTTGGCCGTACGGGACGTTCAAGTATCCTTCGATGCGTTAGTGAAGAGCCGGTTGAGAACGCTGGCTGACACTCACGGCGAACGGATGAACGTAGGAGGCCTACTCTGTTGATCTGCCTCCAGTAAAAATAACCTGTTCTCCTCCTTTGTGGGCGTACGACGAACCGTGCGGTGTTGCACCCCTTGCGACGGAAAGGCCGGGTTGAAGCGAGTCATCGTGAACGAGGTGAAAGGTGGGCAACAAGTAGCGTCCTCGTGCAAATCGACGCCATGATTTCATTGCAAACGCACGGATCGGACCCGGTCAGCCTCCGAACTCATCCATACTAGGAGGTCACTCAACCATCCATGCACTCGTTGCTCAACACAAGAAACGGCAATCATCATTCGAGTGGAATATTGACACATGAACACGACATCTGACTCTATCCTAAACAACGGTCCCGGTTGCCTCCACACCCGTAGCCTTGCAAACATCTAACCAGTTCGACGCGGTCGCCAATCGCGGGGGGGGGATCGTCGGTGCTGTACGAGAGTCATACCGCCCTAGCCCAATCGATACCCTGAGAGTATGAGCTTCGACGTATCCGAGCAAAATTAACTCTCGCTCGGCACGATTGAGGCGGCGCGGGGCTGAATGTTCTTCGCCCAACACCGGGGACTTTCCTTGCCATGGGAGATGCGAGTGTAGTTCACTGCCAAGGTCTCCAACGTCGATGGATCCAACTCCTACGACTGCCAGCACGACGATCCACAGACATCTGAACTCCATAAGTCGGGCTGCTTTAAACATCGGCGATGGCCCGTCGTAGATGATGAACGACATATGGTGCCGTCCGACAACTAGCCTCGTTGTCACCCAACCTCCCCCTCCTCCGAAAAACGCGTCCGTTATGATGGACAGCGCGACGGCTGTAGTGTTGTCTGGTTTGAAGTCCAGCACAAACGAGGGCGCTCGCCGTAGGGTCTCGATAGCACGGCAGAAGTTAGCCAGACGACTGAAACGGATACGAGAGAGGTGTCCGTATAACGGGTTCATTTTGAAGAACGAGTAATGTCGAGTTGTCTGGCGGTGCGGGTTGCGGTTGAGATCGATGCTCAAGGAAGAAAGACCCGCCCGACGGATCGCGATTGTGGTTCAAACTCCGTACGGGGAACTCCGGGGTGAATAGCGAAGACAACATATGCATATACTAGCGTGTACAAACACGCATGCAGATTCGAAAACACAGTTAATTAAGACAATCACGTATACACGGCCGTCAGGTAAATAAGACATTAAATGAAACTGGACAAAGGGCCAAATGAAGTAAGCGAGAATCACAACGGAAGAGGATTACAGCGACAAGTGCTCATTCTCTGGCTCGTGCTCCGTCATCATCGACGGAGTAACAGGCAGAATGCGATAAACGGCATCCAATGTGAAGCGAACACTCCAGTTCTTCCACGTGTTGCTGTAACGTGACTTGCGCGCGTCCCCACCATCCGCGCTCGGCTGGAAACGCTGGACGCGAAACTCAACCACCACGACGTCGCATTTGCGTAAATCCGACGCGTCCAAGCGTTCCATGTTGTTCTTGACGGTCAATCGTTTGGTTGCGTCGAAAATCTCCGTGAAAGGTTGAAACTAATAAACCTGAATAAGCCGCTGTGGATAATTGACGCAGCAACACATACCTGGTTATTTCGGTCCTTCGACATGAAACGAGAGGCCCAAATCTGACCGTCATTGTCGTCCGTGTCGCCTGTGCTCTCTATGCATCGTCAGAATCAGATAGCCCAAACATTCGGTGGGACCTACCGAGCTCATTCGCAAAAGTATGCTTGAGGTCGTGTAGGATGTTGAAATGACGTTCAACGAACGGCGTCACCGCGAGTCCACCTAATGGCTTGACGTTGCCATTGTTGTCGTTGAAAAACAAGATGCTAGCGTCTCCAATACCCCAAATGCGAACCGGGTTAGCCTTGTGACACAGCAAATTGTGAGTGGGGTTGTGCGGGGCGCGGCTGGTCCCCCAGGCAAGAGGGGCGGGGAGGGCGTAGATGCCATAGGTCGCAGTTTCTTCGTCGTGGTAATAACACATACTGTTGAGACGACGTGTGACACTGCCTTCCAACCACGGGCGTGCGTTCATATCGATCTGGGAGACTAACGTTAGGAGAGCGAGGCAACAAAGACACTGTTACGTACATCTTCGTAGACAGGGTTTGCAGCGGCCGATCCCACAGCGGGCACCGGGTTGACAGGAATCGGAGCGGGATTGTGAGTGGAGAGCACAGCATTGGGTGCAGCGGGCACAGCGGGCACAGCATAGGGCGCAGCGGGGACGCCAGCGTTCTGAACGACGGACGCGGTGTTGGTGGCAGCAGCGGCCACAGAGGTAGGGTTAGCGGCGTTCGGGGGGCGGTCATCAACGGGCCCCTCAGCTGGGAGAGGAGTTTCATTGGCGGAGGTGTAAACGGTATGGTCGTGTCCGGCTTCAGCAGCGGGAATGGGATGCCCACGTCCACGTTCGGTCTGCTGAGCGACGAGCGTCGTGTCAGTTGGATTGGTAGAACCAAACACAGCGTTGGCTTCGGCCGTAGGCGTCTCGTTCGTTGCAGCGTCGGTGTCGACAGAGGGCGACTGGACAGAACCAACGTCCGGAGTTACCGTCGTACTGCTGGCGATGCCCGGGGAGACGGTCTCGGGAAACAAGATGGTCGCTTCGACCGGCGGGTTTTCGTTGCTATCAAATGTTCAGCGAGATATACTAAGAACACGGGATGAGTCACTTACCGTTTTGAACGCTTGCCTTTATTTCCAACCGCCTCGCCCAGTCCACGAGCACGTTTGCTGGGGGGCGTCATGAGGGGAAGGAGGAGATGCTTTGCTTGGAAGTGGTGAATAAAACAAAGCTCGGAGCTCAGTGCGATGGTGTTGTCGAAATTGGCATCGGCGTGCACCGTTATATACCTTTTCGGGGACACCAACACATACTTACATCCTCAACCAGAAGGTATCGGACACGGCTATGACGCAGATTCGTTTGCCGCTATGTTCCGTCGGCGGATCCTGCTACACAGAAATTTAATGTTCGGCGGAAGCAGCGTTCCCAATATCATGGTGGCCGATGATGAAGGAGGCGCGGTGTCGCAGAATGTAACTTCGGTCGCGTGACCATAACATCGTGACTGTTACGTGACATGAAAGTTGGAGCTGACCGCTCTCTTCATTCTCTTTCACTCTCCACTCCATTTTGCTTTGTACCCGCCCATTCTATACCCACTCATTCTATACCCGCCCATTTTATACCTTTTGTTTCCGCAGTCGCAGGCCGACCAGTATGTCTCTATTCGCAACCAGTGAGTGTTTCGGTCGTGATTCGACACGTATATTCATTTTCGAACAGAAGACCTTCTTCCCACAAACCAGATGTGGGCGGAAGAGCTCGTTCAGCTGCATGACGTGCAAATGGACGACGCGGAGGACCCTGACTTCGTCCCGTCGACGCAGGAAGGGCTGCGCATGTGGTGTACCGTCAAGCAAAACCCTGATCGCAAAGACAAATATCTGAAGCATATGTTGTTCATGTGTAAAACGCCGACGAATGGCAAGGTCCTCCGAGCGTTCCGCCTGCAGGGTTTCATCATGGCGGTGGACGTCGGGCCGATGGGCTCCTGGAATCAGTGAGTCCCCTTTCACAGTATCCAAACATCAAACTCACTCCAGCGAAGCCGTGCAGACGGGTGTCAACATGCCAGGCAATTCGTCAAGCTATGGTGCGGACCCCCGCGATATCAACGTACACCAGACGAAAGTCCGTTTCGGACCCAACTGGACGGACTCGATAATGTTACACGGTTCATCTGCAACGAACTACAAGCCCCAGTCGAAAGTCCAGTCGCGCATAACCAAACAATCACGTTCAGCCGCCGACTTTTTCGTAAGGTAAGGTCATCCCCACATCACAGTCTTCAACCCTGACACCATACAGGCGGCCTGGGGACGCACACCTGCCCCTCTTCCCGAGAGTATGAAGAAGTTTCGCGTGGACGTGGACCGCGTCAAACGACACTGGATTTATACCCGCCCGACCATAGTAGCTGCCCTCCGCGACGATGCTGTCCATATGATTCATCCCAATTCTGTTCACGTTGGTGACTTCATCGATGTCACTGTTATCGCCGATATCACCACTGTCCATACTCCTAACGGCCCCCAACTTCGTGTCCGGTACGCGTTGGAAAAGTTGATACGCTTACAGTCGCAGGTCGTTTCCCAGGTGAGCACTTCATTCCGAGTTTTAATCCCACGAAAAGCGGCTAACGGAGACTAGTTCGAGGTGAACCAAGCACGACACGGGGCTGCACCGGCTTCGAGGTTCTTTCACGGTGGCGCAGGCAACAACAATGTTGTGGTCCAGAGCACTGCGGGCATCGCAGGTACGCGAGACATCAAAAGCCTCCTCCTCTGCTAACGTGTTTTGCAGATTACCAGGACAATGATATGTCTTGGTACGTATATGACAGTGACAATGGAGACAACGACGTTTCGGCGACCGATGCTTCAGGATCCTTCGACGAATAGTGTATTTTACTTGAGTTAATTGCGGCACGGACAACCCACTATTCAATATATATACATTGCCCTGTCAACGAACGCATACGTGTATCGTCATCGTGGTTGCCTACGTCGAGTATCATGCAGATTGGTTTCTCCTTCAACTACACCTACCTGTCGTATACAATCGGGTCTTGTCAGCAGGCCGCGCAGTCCCTCCTCCGCTCTTTTGACAGACGGCGACGACTTACGCTTCACTTATGAGACCTCGCGTGGATTATGTATTAGGTATATGGGACACAATAGAGGATCTATTACAGGACACGTGATAAAACTGATGCTTATTATCAACTCATGCAACCGTCTCTGACATACAACACCAAATGAGGCCTACGGCCATCACGCCGAAACCTCTGACTACCTTCCAATGACGGCACCTCTTCCCAGTTACCACCATTCATCATGCCATCGTGGTAGAGCACGTTGCCACGCAGCTTGCCAACGTACCAAGCAACAAAATGACCATCACCGTAGCCCACCACTCCTAATGCCCGGTACCTGCACGACTGTTGCCTGGTGGACAACGTGACGGTCGACGAAATGTCGATGTTGCTGAAAGGTCCAGTCAAAGGAATGTCAACCAGCAGCAAATTTGGTATACACCGCGCCTCACGCTTGCGCCTCGTATCGAAACTATTACAGGCTTCGCACATCTCACCCTCACGCTCCAGTGCTTCGAAACGGTTTAGCAGTTGGGAGGTTGAATCAGCAGGGAGGCTAGGTATGTCGTACGCCTCCCAAACACAATTGCGAATCGTTAACGAAGCTATAATGCTATGATGTGGCACCGCAGATGAACCTCGACCACACCCTCCACATATATCGACATCTTGGAACAGCTCTTGGCCGAAACCAACGAGATGTTCAAGCACATACGACGCACTGGCGGAGGCCGCTCCGTATCTCTGGAAGGCGCGCGGATCGACTTCGGACAACCACGATCGAAGCTGGTCTCGGACACCGTTGAGATGTTCAACCGTGACCTCTGCTGCAACCATTTCACACAGCATCCCTGACAGAAGCCGGGAAAACGCAACACCCACATGGGTACGAGTGGTAAGTTGCTGCAACCAGCTTTCACCATAGTCAACAGTTACTAGCCACAGCAGGCTGACGATACAATCGTACGCACAGCTGAAGTTCTGTGAATCCCAGCGACAGCCTACGGGACAATCCGGTGCGGGAGTGCCTACGTTGGTATGTGCATCGAGCACCACACCCTGTCGCATGCGCTTTCTTGGAGGACCCGAACTCGGGTCGTCCTCGTCTGCGTCTGCACGGCGCTTGGCAGAGCCAATTGGTGACATCTCCTCGAACAGTTCTTCAGGCAAGAGGGATTTGGCACTGACAATTTGCCAGGGCACTCGACTCGTGCGCGCCTCCAACGCGAACATCACACCAGTGTCTTGGGAACGTGTTACCTTCAAGGAGGGATGACACGTATCCGGAAGATACCCGTCCCCGCGAATGGCCAGGTAGCTCGCAATGAGGTCGGCGCGGTTGCTACCATCAACACCTTCGTGCAATTCACCAAGGTACTGTAGCTTGGTTATCTCGTCTAGAGTCTCCAAACATTGAAATTCAGATCTGAGGTCGCCGTTGGCCCCCCCTTTCATCAAAGAACGTGGTATGGTGCCCAAGATGAGGGTCCCCGTCGCCGACGCGCTGCGGGACAGGCAGGTGTATATTGACTGATGTGTACCGCAATCTGATATATCAACTGGGTTGAATTTTCGCGTACGCCCCTGGGAGCCAAAGTCTGTCATGGCAAAGTTGGGGAGGACGCGGACCTGATGGCGACCGACATGGATGGGTTTGCCTTTAGGTAGGTGAACTTCGACCCGCTCGGATGACGAGTTGATGGGAACCACACTCTCTGGTAACCCTTCAATGTGAACCGCACGTGGCGGGCACGTCAACTTGACGAACAGGGTGTCCAAGCTTTGCCCCCCGTACACATTTTCGTGGCACGCCCAATCATATACGGTACCCTCAGCGCCGTTTGTTATACTCAGATCGGTGGCGTCGTTGTTCTTCAACATGACTGGCATTCCGCGACATATCTCCAGAACACCAGGTACGTGTTCCGTTAACCCAGGGGCGGTGGCCCACACCAACCTCCTTAATCGATCATAGTAGATTTCAGCCTCCTTATCCGACATGGCAGACTCGCCCGCGGTAGACGTCGTTCTCGACGCACCTTCCCCCGGAAGTTTATCTATCGATTGAAATCGGTGGATGGCCTCTCCGTGTTCGCGGGCGAACCGCGGGACAGACACACGGTTAATCGCATCACGTTGGGCATTGTGTACTGTAATGATAGACACATCACGAAAAGCCGGCTGTGCAACGTGGGTGCTGCAGGTCAATGACCCCATGCGGATGGATTCCAATAATGCGAAATCGGCGTCATCGCAGGCCTTGTAACGCAGATTCTCCAACATCCTTCGGTACGCCTTGTCCTTGTCTGACATCCCTTGCTGTCTCATGTTCTTCCTAAGAATGACAACTATTTTGATTAGGTGCCATAATGCTTTCCCCATTGTTTTCTTCTGCATTTCGAGTGTTCGTGCAGCCGACTGTAACCCAATGGAACGACTGTACAGCGAGACCGCAGGGCCCCCAATGGGCGGCAGTTGCGCGAAGTCGCCCGCCAGCACAATATTCTTTCCGCCGAAAGGTTCCAGCGTGTTCTGATAAATGCGGCTGAGCTGCTCGCTGATCTTGTATACGTCTAGGCACGACATCATAGACACCTCGTCCACAAAGAATAGATCGACGAGACGGAGGCGGTCACGGATTGCATTGAGCTTCGACATGCTCGTACCTTTGCCGTGAGTGCCAAGACCCAAGGTTGAATGGTATGTCGCTCCACCAACCAGCGATGCCGCGGTCCCGGTGGGTGCCATTACTACAATTCGATAACCTTCTCCATTAACCGTCAACCAACCAATCACAGCTTTCAACACTTGCGATTTCCCGGTCCCGCCCATGCCTCCGAGGTACATGCGGAACGTCTCACGAAGCTCAGAGCCATGCTGCTCCAACGCGGCGACGATCAAATTGAATGCACGCTCCTGTTCCTCGTTCAACTCGCTCAACTTAACGGTTTCTCGCTTGCACTTGCTCACAGCGACTCCTTGGAACTGATACTTGCTCGTCTCTTGATCGGAACGGTGGAGCAGGTTCGAATCCATGCTCGTCACCACCACGGAACCCTCATCCGGACTGGCTTGTTCTGCGGACCGCAACTCCTCAACAACGGACCGATCGACACCCAAAGCTGCGTCGCGCGACTTCGCATACGCCAATTCGTCCTGCGCTTGGGACACTCGGGATTTCCATTCACTTGTTGCCAAACGTTCAATGGGAGCTACGGGTGTGGGATCGGCGATTCCTCGATCAGATAACAAACCCAATGTGCGGGCTTCTTCGTTCCACCGTTCCAATGTAAGCATGGTTTCGTGCATCCGCAAAGCATGATTGTATGCTTTCCCTTTACCCTGGTTCTCATCTCCGTCCAGCAAATCGAGCATCATGTCCGTTGACATCTCTTCCGAAACGGAGCTCATGATTCGCTCGCAATCGAGCTGCTCCAACTCTTCGCTAGTCAACATCGATGGTGCGCTTAATAGAGCCTCACTCGATCCACTTGCTTTACGCCTCGATGCTAAATCATCCCGTGCATCATAACACTCATGCAAAACGTTCACGTTGGCCATGATGGCCCGCGACGCATGATCAAACTCACACGTTTTCCACGCCAGCTCCCACGACGCATGCGGACCCTTCAACGTCGAGCCGTGCCGCCAACCGTGCGGAGCAAACAAGGTCATCATGCACATCGAATAGAACTCGATATCATCGGTCTTCATTCGAGGCAGCGCCCCGCCCATGAAGTTCACAACCGCCTCGCTGTCCGCAGCCAAGACATACAGGCAATGGGTCCCAACCAAGGGGTGACGGGGATCCAACTGATAACATTTCCCGCGATCCAGAACGGGTTCGGTAGGGGTGACTCTTTGTCCGCCCTGGCGGGTTTGCCCAACAGGTTTACCCACGCGTCTCGCTGGAACCTGAGAAGCGAACGACTCCATTCGCTTTCTGTCCGAATTTTCTATCCGCTTGCAATGAGTCTTGCTCAAGAACTCATATAGGGACAGATGTTCTAGATAACGGGGTCGGTACCTGTAATCATCCAATTTTGTGCTGCCAACCACAGAGTGTTTTGATACGTTCAAAACCACTCGTTCGTCGGTGGCCTCGGTAGGGCGCAGCTGGTGACTGGAATTGATGACGGTGTCTGTGTCAACAGCAATCGCGCGAACATATGCAAACCAGTATACGACCTTGAAGTACTCGTTGGTGTAATGGTCTGGATTGCCAAGAAGCTCATGGGCGATCATTGGCCCCCCAACCTCCTTACGCGCAGTAAGTGCATTGACGATCTTCACCAGTAACCGGCGAGCGGCATCGCGTCTTGAGGGTGTTTGCCCAAACATGTCATCCCGCTTTCGCAGCACGGTAAGCACCGCTTCGAACACTGCATGCGTTTTCAGGGTTGACTTCGTGATGTAGTCACAAACATACGCAATGATCGCACGGATGAGCGTTCCAGACAACAAAGAGGTCACATCCCCGTTGCAGCGCAGCACGTATGCCATCAGGGGGTGGTATGTGTTGATCCAGGCTTCCAGTTTTTTCAAGAACACGTGGCCAGTTTCCCGCTCGATGTATGACGTCGGAATCAATTCACGAGGATAACGCGCGCGACACTCATCGTTTGGATGCTTCTTACAACCATAGCCGTGGTTACGAGAGTGACGGTTGGAATGATACACAATCTCGTCGGTTGTCTCGTCCATACGCCGCACCCATTCATCGCGTTCGGAATCACACGAAAAAGAGGGTGGCTTTTCCGGCAAGCACATGGTGGGATCATTATAAGGGTCCGCCACTTGCATTGGGTTTTCCTTTTTTCTCCGGATAGTTTCAGCGATGTCTTCTTCAGAGGAGGTAGAGAATTCCCCTCGTTGACAGTTTTCAAGCCAGGCTATGAAATCGCGTTCGAATGACGCGTAATCGCCTGTCCGCAACTGGTCACGTAATTGCTGAGGGCTGAGTGCACCTTCGATCCACACAAGTAAGTGCAAATGAAGGGTCAACCGTCCTTGTTCCTCCACTGTACCATAATAACACGCCGGTTTCCCAAATATCCCCGGGCGTTCGTTGTCAAACCGCAGGATATGCTTGACGAACAGACGAACGGTAGTGTCAAAAAAACGGGCACCCGCTACGGGATTCCGCGCGACGACACGCATGCGGTGGTCGTAGGTGCCCAGTACGGGACATATGGAATCCAAGTTGATGGCCTCCCCAGCCATTTTCAAGCATATCGGACTCTTCACGTCCGCCGGAGAAAACGTGACGAAGAACGATGGCGCTCCACGTTTAACAATAAGCGACTTTATCTCATTCTTCATGTATTTTCGTTTCGTGTTGGAACCTGGGACGTGGCGCGCGACATGATCGATGTATGTCAAAATTTCCATGCACTCAGACTCAGCCAAGTTCTCCGGTTTTGCGTACCCATGTGCCTTGGTCCTCTCTACCAATCGTCCGAGAGCCTCAAGGTCGACGGCCATCAGTTTATCCGCGAGCCCATCGAAGTGCTTCCTCTCGGTCAGCAGGTACCCTCCAAGATTGCTGCTACGGATCTGCTCCTGGTTGTACAATAAATACGAAAAATATTCATCCGCTTGAAACCGGCGATCGAAAAACATGAGCAAATGTTTGACATGAGGACTCCGATGCAACTGTCGCTGCATCTGGGTGTTATAAAACCCACCGTGACCATACGGGAACAGCCAGGGGAACATGGCTGGGAACATGTCGTGTGCGTCATATATACTCGTCGGTTCTGAGCCATGACGATACTGAGCGACCTTTCCGCCGTTTCGCAAGTGTCTGATCGCGTGCGCAATTTTTTCGTTTGTGTGCATGTTGTCCAAGTCTTCGCCACTGAGACCGCTCACCGCAAATGAGCATGTGCCCGTTGCTGGGCCAGATCGATCACCCTCGACCTCATTTACCGCTGGTTCCACGACTACGGCGGGGCCACCTCCTACTCGCCGAAATATCTCAACGGGCGGGGCGCCCTCATCATACGACTGAAGGTTATCGTAAGATATCGTTAAACCCGCATAAAGGTAATTGTGTTCCTTTAGCCACTCCAACGCAGCCAGAACCACCCTTCGACGGACGAGGAGCGGCGTGCGCTTGAACTCAATGTCCTCCGCTTTGATGTTACCTGTCAACATGACCGCCAAACTTTCATCAAGTTCACTGGAATGGGGCGGGAGCGCATGATAAAACTTGGTCACAGGTTGTGGGAACACGATGGCGTTCCCTTTGTAGCGTTTTTGCCCCATGGGCCCTTTCACAGCCTCTAGTTTCACCATGTTGACGCTATGCCGATGTCTGGCTACAAGCAGCTTTTCGACAAAATTTAATGACTGCAACTCAGGCGGTACATCCCCAACCCATAGTCCGTTAGCAAGTGCTGCCACCGGTAGAGTGCCGTTGCTGAGTGAATGCAGACATGATGGGCAGCAGCGTGCCACTAAACCGTCATCGCCACGTTCGATCGCGGACCGTAACAAGACGAGTTTATCCGGTAGCGGCTGTAAACCGACGGCCAGCTCCAACGCAGGAACGTAATCATCTTTCGACCGCAGGACAGAGAGCAGTGGGGCGTCCAAGACTACCAGCTCTTGTTCGCAGTGCAGACAAAGTTTGGCGCATACCGCGCACGCACTTTCCCGCCGCGCACTTTCCGAGGTGGCATCACACCACTCTCTGATCATGTCAAGTCGCTCGTTGATATCACAAACGGCAGGTGGGAAGTCAGTTCCAGCAGCGAGAACAATGCTTCCGTCGGTTGCGAGCGCCTTTGGGAGTGCGCTCCGGTGATAGCCATCTGCAATTGACCCGAAAAGTGCCATCGCAGTCGACGCAACGGCATGGCGTGTTCCTGCGCAGTGAAATAAATAGGCAACCTGCACGCAACCGCTCTGGCATACGTGGGCGTCGCTGAGCTCTCGCAGGGCCTTCATTGAACGGCCGCCGGACGCAAGGTGCAGTCCGTGGGCGCGCATGACAGACATCAACTGCTCTCGGAGCAACCGAGGCAACAAAACAGAGAAATTGCACAAAACAATGAATTCGTTTGCATCAACGGACGCCGGTCGCGGTTGCAAAG